>JAQQPU010014463.1:10528-22693 GCA_029168905.1 Artemia sp. Kazakhstan ARC1039 | reverse complement strand
TGCAACATTTCTTCTTCGTTTTTTCTTTCCACCGTTTTTTTTCTTGGATTCATCAGAACTCTCTTTTTCTGTGGCTTCATTTTGTTTTTCTTTACTTATATCGTTCTTGAGACGTTCCATGTCCGAAACATTTGTAAAGCAATGATCAATATCAGGGACTGCATTCGCAAAAAATATGGGATTCACGCAATCAGCAGAAAAATTATCTGAATTCTTCTTATCTGGCAACATGGTTTCTGTCTCAAGGCAATCCTTTTGCTGAACCTCTTTGCTAACTCTTTTCCTCTTAGTTTCAACAACTTTCTTAGAATCAAGCCACGCTTTCTCAGACTGAGATAAGTTTTCCGTTGTTTTGTGTTCTATCTGTTGCTTCCCTTTCACTTCTTTTTCCAAGTATGTCATGGTTGAACTTATTTTGACCATTTGATAGTAAAAACTGGATAAAATTCCATCGAAATCCATTCTCCCAGTTTGGCTTTGGTATATTTTTAATTTTTCCATAAGTGAGTTTGCGCATCGGATACAATTCATTACTTCCCATCGTGCTCTTACTGCTTTCTTCATTTCTGAGGTTCTGTACAATTGTGCTAGTGTATTGGCAATTGTTACAAGCTCATTGTAAAGTTTTTCGAATGAATCAATCCGTTTACTACCAGCCATCTTTTTAATTTTTGAAAAGTTGTTGGTCTTTTTGTCCATCCGAGCTGAATTGTCATTCCCCATAGGCAACTTTTTAACCTCAGGTTCCAATTTGGAATGTCTAGTAGAATCAGAGACATTCTTTTTCTTCACTACTGTGCTCTTCTCTTCAACAGGCAGCCTTATATATCTTTTCTTCCCAAAATTTGTTATTTCTTTATGAAGTTCAGTTGACATGATATCTTGTTTGCTCTGCGGTATAAAAAATACTAATAGTAAAATTACCTGAAACTATCGCTTATATGCATTAGTTGACGTCATTTATGTGCATGAGGTGACGTCATTAAATACGCCTGGTTTGCAGCCAGAATAGACTCGCTTGTCATGCCGTCATTCAACATCTTGTTTCTCTTAGTCTTTCAAATTAGATAATTAATTTGTGATAGCGTCATATAGAAATAACAACTTTTTAATTTCATAGCAATAATAGGCGTTATGCTTACGAAATCCCCTAATGAAAATACCATATTTCTACTTGAAATCCCGTCTACATATCGCGTTGACGTATTCTGCCTTTTTACTTATCTATTGTAATTACCCATTTCCCTTAAATCTTTCCTTACAACATTCTCCCATCCCATTTAGGGACGACCTGCTTTTCGTTTGGCCCTAGACGATTGACTGACAAGTCTACATATTGCGTTGACGTATTCTGCCTTTTTACTTACATTTTGTCTAATAAATAATCACATATATGTACATATATTTTATCATTTTTATCACATATGAATCCTCTTGGGTATAATTTGTCTCAGTTCTAAATAAGGGATACGACCTTCTAAAACTACTACTACTACTACTAATACTAATACCTCACTGCAGTACCAAGCCGCCTGATGCCTACACAGCAAAGCACGCTCCTCCTCTATCCCAATCTATTCAAAACTTACCTACTTACACCATTCTGAGGAGTTCCCATTTCCCTTAAATCTTTCCTTAAATCTTGACGTATTCTGCCTTTTTACTTACATTTTGTCCAATAAATAATTACATATATGTATATATATTTTATCATTTTTATCACATATAAATCCGGGCTCTGATTATCACCATTAATTCAGCTCGCTTGTAGTATTTAGTGTTTTGGAATATTTTGATAAAATAAAAAAAGTTAGATATAAATTGTATCCAAGGCCCAATAATGCCTCTTGGGTATAATTTGTCTCAGTTCTAAATAAGGGATACAACATGCAATAACATTTATATTATATTCTTTGTGTTAACATCTTCTTTCCCAAGAGAAAAACAAAACAAAATCTAGGACTTTTTCATTCGCTATGATTATAAAGGCTGTATAGAAAAAGTTGAATTTTTTTTCGTGACAACGTGAAGAAATGAAATAAAAACGTGGAGATGTGAAGGTAGTGGGTGACGCTTTTTAACTAAGCAAGTGAATAAAACAAACTACCAAAGCCTTGATATTTCGGCACCACATTCGAGAACCGCCATAAAAAAAACGAAAAAAAAGAAAAAAAAAACATTCAAACAAACCAAGCTAATAAACAACTAAAACATTAAAGTACGAAAAACTGGTTTTATATTACATTTTTGCATTCTGTCTAAAAAATTTTATGATAAAAAAAGGGACAAAGTGTAGAGATATGCAATTTTCTTTTTTGTTCTATTTCGCACTTTTCTGCAATTAATTAAAAAAAAATATTTTCTACAAAACAAGCTTTTCAAAGAAAAGTAAAGATTCATATTAAATCAAAGAGGAGAAGAAATAAAGCCACAAGATAATTAAGTTAGAACGAACAGAAATTAAATTCCGTGAATAAGTGAAACTCGAAAAACATAGAAATTGAAATGAATAAGGAAATTAGACTTAAAACGAAAAAAAAATTACAATAGACAGAAGTGGGGCTAATGCCCCTAAACCTTCTAAAACTACTACTACTAATACTAATACCTCACCGCAGTACCAAGTTGCCTGATGCCAACACAGCTACGCACTCTCCTTCCCTATCCCAATCTATTCAAAACCTACCTACTTTCACCATTCCAAGAATTTCCCATTTCCCTTCAATCTTTCCTTACAAGATTCTCCCATCTTATTTGGGGACGACCTGCTTTTCGTTTGGCCATAGACGATTGACTGACAAGGACTATCTTTGGTAATTTCCCATTCTTCATCCCCACAACGTGTCCTAGCTATATCAATCTTTCTCTCGTTATTGCCCTAGAAAGTGGGGTTGAATCTTATTCATCTTAGAGCTTGTTGTTTGAGATACGATCAGTCTGCTAGGTAATCAAAACAACTTGTTTGTAATTTCTCAATCTTCAAATCTTCCTCCGTTTTTCCGAGGGCCCAGGCTTCAGAACCATACCTTCCAAGGGGGCCGGTAGAAAATTTTCTGGGGGGGTGCAAACGCCGAAATATCAATGGTGGTTGGGTGACAGGAAATATATTTCAGGAATTTTTTTTTTGGTAGGAATAAGTTTATTTTTAAATACTTTTAGGAAAAAGCTATCAAATAAAAAGGGCAATTAAATTGCATGGAAAATGAAACGAAATACAGTAGGTTTTAAACGACAAGGATTCCTGGCAAAGGGATGAATTTATTTAACCAATAATTTATTTAATTATTATGCATTTAATCTTAAAAGAAAATCAAACTCAAACCAAAATTACAGGAAGGTTTATTGCTTCCGTAGATTATAACAGATATAGACTTGTCTTTGAGCAATTTCCAACGCCTTAGAATAGTTTACAGAATAAGTAGAGATGCTCAAAAATCATCCTGCCTGCATAGATACCACGTTCTGATTTTATAACGGCCATGTAAAATGCACCTCTTTCATAACAGGACAATTTTCCTCCCTCGAACTTAAGCCCTTATATATTCAGACAGTAAAAAAAAAAAAAATAGAATAGGGAAAGAAAAACATAATACACATTTTTTTTCAGTAAACTCATTTAAATTTTTTTTCAGTAAAGTACAAATTATATTCTGGCTTTTAGAAAGCATAGGGGTTTTGAACCCTACTCACATTAATTTATGCTCGTTTTGAGTTTGACTCTAATATTTATTTTAATTTTTGTTCCTTTTGGGTTTCATTTATTTATTGATACTGATTTCGGGTAGTTGTATGCTTGGTAGATTATATTATAGTCCGGACGCCAGGTGTTGAAAATGTGAACCATACCACGACGGAATGGGGCTGCTACGAGAATTAGCCTACCCTCCACCCCCTAAATTGACCATGCGGATTCAAAAATTCCAATGGCACTTGCTTGCGAGTGGTGGAACACTCCGAAACTTGACATTTTATTATATTTTGGTCTTTCATGCAAGAAAATGCATGTTCCACAAAGTTTGAGGTGCAGTTTTCCGCTCAAATAGAAATGCCTAGAAGCCATAGAATGTTTTAATAGCAAACTAACACGATTAGTTACAAAAAATGGTAGAGTTAAAAAAAAATGGCAAAACTATATGAGTCTTGAACAGTCTTGGAAAGTATAAACAAAATCAAATTGAATATTAGATATATAATGATATTAATTGTTGAAAGATCCATCAGTTCAAGATTTTTTTTCACTGTAATTTTTATTTTCATTTTCAATGCTGTAAGAACTGGAAAATAATAAATCTGTAATATACGAGTAATTCGTTTTCAGTGAAGCACCAATGACGCAGAAGGCTTTAGGTTTTTACAGTTAAAGAAGGGGGCAGTATCCAAATTTTGCTTGTAGTGAAGCTATATTTGTCTTGACCAATCTTGAAAAGAACTAATAAATTAAACTGAATATTTGATGCATAATGATATTAATTGCTAAAAGCTCATCAATTCAAAATTTTACTGTAATTTTGATATTTATTTTAAATATTAAGTACAAAAGAAAACATTTGTAGTATAATTCGTTCTCAGTAAAGCGCCAATGACGCAGTAGGTTTTAGGCTTCTGCAGTGGCGCAATACCCAAACTCTTGTTTGTAGTTATTTTTATTCGATTCAAACTTCATTTGCATATTCAATTTAAGTTTCACTTGTTTTAAGATTTATTTATTCATTTACATTAATATATATTGTATGTTTGTTCGCATTGATTGTTTATTTGATTTCTGTTGTTTTAAGTTTCATTTATACTTTAATAGCAAAATATTTTTTTTCGTTTTAAGCTTGATTTTCATATTCAATCTAAGCATTACTCGCTTTAAGATCTATTTATTCATTTATATTATTACTTGTTGTATGTTTTTTGCTATGATTGTTTATTTAATTTCTGTTCGTTTTGGGTTTCATTTATTCTTTAATAGTAATTTCTGGTCGTTTTGAGTTTGAATTTTAACAGGTATTTGTATCTCCTGAGCTTAAGTTTAAAATGGCCTTTACTTTTCTTTGAAAAACTTATTTTTCGGAAAGTTTTTTTTTAATTAATGAATACAAAAAAAGGCACTTACCCTGGAAGAAGATGTCCACGCAAATATCTGTACCGAAACTCAGACACAATTTCCTGCCAAACATAAGCCATGGGAGCAAGATATGCAGTATAATGGATAAAATAAAACAGGGCTTGCGATATAATTCATGTCACAAATGAAGGATATACACTTAAAGTATTATGGGACGTAAAGGTGTGATGGGGCTAAAACAAACTTAAGCGTCTAAAATCTTTGTCCTCTAGACCTTCAAAAGATTACTCTCTAATAATTCTTTTCGCAGCTTTTTGCCAATCTTTTCTGAAAGTGATTATATCACGCATACCCTCAGGAGAGTATATTTCCTAAAGCAAACGTATACAACCTTATATAAATACAAAAAAGGCACTTACCCTGGAAGAAGATGTCCATGCAAATATCTGTACCGAAACTCAGACACAATTTCCTGCCAAACATAAGCCATGGGAGCAAGATCTGTAGTCGAGTGGATAAGATAGAACAGAACTTGTGATATTCTCCATGTGATACTATCAATTGGGGATGATCTTAGACTGTTTAGAACATCCTGGAATAGTCAAATTAATAAGAAATGGGAAACAAAGGGGGAAGCATTATTGCTTCATTTAAAGCTACAATTAACTGAATTTTGCAAAATATTAGCAAACAGTTTAGTTTTACTATTTTAAGATAGCACGTACTTTACTCAACGATTAATTTCCTTTTTCCTGTCCCTTAATTTAATTTCCTTTTTCCTGTCCCTGAATTGACTTAATATTTTGTAGGATTAAAAAATGGTAGCCCTGGTAGCCCTGGGTCTACAAAATTATGGAATATTCTAGAATATTTGAGCCGCTTCAAAATTCCCTGCCAATCCTTTCAGGCAAAACCAAGAAAAAAAAGAGGACACATCATTGCTACCCATGCAAAAAAGGTGATTTTACTTGTTGCTCAAGGTGGGGGCCGTAACTTTCCTGTCTGGGGTTTTTAGCAGTAACAATTACAATGGTGCAATTTCATTTCGATCCGACACCATTTTCGAGGGTTTTCACGCTATCTTTCGAAATGCTCATAAATTTATAGTAATAAACTTTTACCATTAAAATTAATCTGAATAATACTTACCATTCCTGACACAGCTTCAAATGGCAATTATTTATCACTTAACATTTTTTGTTCCAAAATCATTTTTGAATTTATGGTTATTATGGGCTGTGGTTCGTTCTTTACTAGGTTGCAGCTGTCGGTGCAACCATGATTCCAAAACATTTTTAGCAGCTACTGTCACAATTACCTGTATATGGGGTTATCCAAAAGGGACATTTGGAAAAATTTTTAATTTTGCAATTTTTAAAGCGTAAAGCTTAAGTAAAAAAAAGAAAGAGAACAATTTTAATTAGGTCTTTTATAATTGATCTTATTAGATCAGTTAATAACCGAAATTTCTCATTTGTGTGAAGTTTGACTAGTTTAATAGGTATTTCGACTTCTTAATAATAAAAACAAAACACTGTTTGAAATACATCTTGTGTTTATTGAACCGCAAATGAGATTCTAGCATTTTGGGATAGTAGAGGGGGGAAACGCCCCCTGAGCCGCTGTTGACTCCATTGTAATCAATATAAATAACGAATAGTTCAGTTGCCTTAAACAAAAATAATATAAAATTATAAAGACTTTTAACTCTAGACTAGTCAAACAGTTCGTGATCATGAACTGTAAGTAAGGAGCGACTCGACCCAATAGTAACCAAAACTCTAAGAAGACGGCATTTTTTATAACAATAGATACATAAAAAGAATTGGCTTTTTATACTGATTCCAAATATACAAAGTTCATTAAGTTTAATGTTAGCCATCAAAAGCTACGAGCCTGAGAAAATTTGCCTGATTTTTGAAAAAGGGGGGACAAACCCCTAAAACGTCAAGCGATCTTAACCAAAATCACATCATCAGAAAATTCTACTGTAAAGGTTTCAGGCTCCCATCCACAAAAATGTGGAATTTTGTATTTTTTGGCAGAAGAGAGATCATGGATGCGTGTTTATTTGTTTTTTGTTTGTTTTTTTTCGCCAGGGGTGATCATATCGAGCCAATGATCCTAAAAGATCGGGAGTAGTGGTCGGCACCGTTTCTGTTTTTGGCCAAAACGGAAACGGTAAAAAGCGGCAATGAAAAAACGGAACAGAAACGCAAACGGTGAAAAAAAACGGAAATCCGTTTCTGTTTTTCCGGTTTTTTACCGAAAAACAGAAACGACCTGTTTTTAATTAAAAAACAGCCGTTTTAACAGATATTTCTGTTTTTTTTCAGTTTCTTTAGATTTACGAGAGTAAAGTGAATATTTATTAATATAGATTAATAAAAAAGACCAAATATACAAAAAGACGAAATATATGAAAAGACTACATAAATTAAAATTTATCACTTAAAAACATTCGGAGTTCAATTGACTTTTCAGTACTTCGTGAGCACTGCTTTCGCGTAAAGTACCCAGCAATACTAAATGCACTCTCACTGGGAACTGAAGTTGCAGGGACTGATAGATGCATACATGTAATTTCACTTAACTCCAGGTAAGTGTAAAAGTAATCAGACCAAAATTCTAGTGGATCAGAATTATTTTGTCCTGATCTTCGTCTCTCGCTCAAAAACACAGGAACTCTCTCCTCATATGCCCTGATAATATTTGCTGCCACGCGGTCAATGCTCATACTGTTGGCATTTTGCCTCGTAGAGTTCATCCGTAACCCAGTCGTGCCGAGAAACTTAGAAAACAAGCTGTCTTCTTGATCAAGAGTCTCTGGTGACCCTTTTCGGTTAGTCCCTGCCTTAGTAGGAGCGGCGTCAATAGGGAAAGATGTGGAGTTCAATTGGATTGGATCGAGTTCTTCTGTGCTTCTCTGTTCAGAGATGAATTGCTGGAGAAGCGAGGAGATGGACTGACGAGCTGACTCTCTGTCTACACGTGTCATTTTTTCATAAATTGCAGGGTCCAAAAAGCCAGCTCTTGTGAAGAGCATCATATCAAACTTAGGACTGGCTGAAAAATATCTCCTGAGCTGAACAACTAGAAATTCCTTCAGCCCATTGATTGACTCAGCCATAATACTAGTATCTGGAGTCTGACAAAACAACAGTAATCCCTAAATCATCAGCACGACTTTGCTTGCCGAAACATAATTGTATCCACTAGCTATCACTGTTGCCTGTTTGAACGGGCGAAGAACCTCAATGACAGCTTCCATAATGGACCACTCATTGCTGTGAAGTTTGAGCTCTCTAATCTTAGCGTCACGTAGGTTTTGGTTGAAGAAGTTGCGCAGTGGCTTTTTTCGGGCACAATACATTTCTATCATGGTAAGTGTGCTGTTCCATCGAACATTCATGTCTTTTGTGATGGATGGACTAAGATTATATATCTTGCAGATAGCTTCAAAAAGATCGTGGGATTTGGAAGATACTTTCAGGATTCTAACCAGCTTTCGTATTTAAACCAGTGCTGGTCCCAGCGTCAATACTTCACTAGATACGCCTCTTTGTCTAGGTATTGAGCTCTCACTATCGCTGTCAAGGTCTTGATCATTTGATTCTGAGCTACTATCTTCATCATTACTGCAGTCGGTATACCCAGTTTCTTCAATGTCATCATCTCCTACAATCAGGTCAGGAAAGTCATCTTGTTCGGCAGTATCAACGTTGTCATCAGATTCTGAACTGGATCCTGAATCATTCAGGTGGGGAACGCTCACTAAATCTGCCTGGTTTCTGCATTCCCACAGCTTAAGGGCATTAGTCACCACATTCTGCAGGTTGTGTGCAAAGCATGAGCTTCGCATACTGTCACCGTCTCTGAGAGCCTTTACTATATTAGCTCTCGAATCAGTAATTATAAAGTAGAGTTTTCGTAGAATTCTGAACTTCTGGAGGCTACTACGGATTGCACGAAGAATGTTGGCGCTAGTGTGAGCAACTTTCAGTCTTTTAAACTCAAGGATTCTATGCACCAAAGTGAGCTTGCCATCAGTGCTTTTCATCACATAATGAGCTGTAATACCTAGAAAGCCAGACCCCGTTCTTGAAGACCAGCAGTCTAGGGTCAAATTCACTTTCCGGACTTTCTGGAGTTCAGCTTTGAGCTGCTTGACCTTCCTTTTCTTTGCTGTTACTAGATGTCTTGCAACAGTACGAGCTGAGGGGCTAGTAAGACCTCCTGTAAGTTTAGAGATTAGAGCCTTTACTCCTGGTTTTTCAAATCCAATAAAAGTCGCTAGACTGCGCTATGGTGCTATTCATAATCAAAACACGGAAAATGAAGAAAAACGGGTTGAAAAAAAACAGAAACGGCAAAAACGGCGAGAAAAAAACGAAACAGAAACGGGAACGGTACTAAAAAAACGGCTACCTTTTTTCTGTTTTTTCCATTTTCCCAAAAAAACAGAACAGAAAACGGTAGAAAAAAAAACAGAAACAGAAACAGAAACAGAAACGGCGCCGACCCCTAATCGGGAGAGAGCTCATTCAAATGGAAATGAAAAGTTTCAGTGCCCTTTTTAAGTGACCAAAAACTGACAAAAAAGTGACGAAAGATTGAAGGGCACCAAAAGAGAGAAGGGGTCCAAATCATTTCAGAAATAGAACATGAGACTCCTAAAACTAAATATGTATTTTAGGCATTATGATACACACATTGTTTTGACAGGTTTTACAATTGGCCAGAGGCCTGAACCCCACAGAAAACCCAGGCTTAGGAAGTGGGTAGCTTATACATTCACACCGAACTTTCAGAACTATTACGCAATAAATTTGTCCAAACGTAGCAAAGCTCTGACAAGTTTACTCGAGTCGAGTTACCTGAGTTGTGACTCGATTCAAAATACAGAATTTAGGGCAATATCGATGTAAGCCCCTCTCGGGAAAAGAGATATTCCCCATCCTCATAATTAATTCAAAGGATCTCTTCCCGTCTAGGGACATAATCGGTTACTCTGGAGTAAAAACAACGTTCTTGTTGTTTCAAAAGCCACCCCTCAAAAATATTTTGATAAGCCCTCAAATTTAGGATGTCTGCACCTCTTATTTCAACTAAACAGTATGGGTATTCTTGGATTTTCAGTCTAATAATAGGGCGAAATAAGTGTAATTACTGTCCTTCGCAAAATCAGTCTAGCAATAAATATCTGATCTCAGTTTCTTAATAAAACCAAATTATGAAATTAGAAAAAAATTCAAGAAACGGCACATGTTGACTGGCGCCAGTTTCGACTTTTATAAGTTATCGGGAAGGCGTCATAACACCCAACCGTCAGGACTCAGAACATCCAACGTCAGGACATCCACAAAATCCGTCATAACATCTACAAAAATATCCGCCAGAACCACCAACCGTCACAAAATCCAAAATTTCAAAACTTTAGTTTTTTAGGCTTTAGGGGGGGGGGAGGTATCTAGGTTAGGTAACACATTTAATTTATGCTATGCTTTACCACCCCCCCATCCCCCACCCCATGATGTGCAAATATATAGCCGAAATTTGTTTCCAAACTATTATATACTTATTACTACTATATAAACTTATAAATTTTTTATCGATGTCCTGACGGTTGGATGTTATGTCGGTTGTTGCTTGTGACGGTTGTACGAAATGGTAGCACCCCTAAGTATATTCTTTGACTTACATAGCCTACCATACTCTTTAAACTATAAAGTGGATGACTTGGATTGAATTCCACTGAAATCAGAACAAGCAATTCTTGGTCGGCAACCGGTTCCTCTTGAATTTTGGCACAATAGCTAAAATTGGTAAACCCAAAATCGACAGGATGGGAGCAAAAAACCTGATGCACTTAGTGCAACTATAGTACATTCTTTATGACTAATCTGACATATTGAATTACTTATTCCCAGGCACGTATGCCTGAAATTATTTTGGGATGGGAGATTTTTGCAAAAACAAGCAACAATGAATTACTGAAGATATTAAAAATACTTTAATTACTGAAGATATAAAATTACTGAAAATTACTGAAGATATAAAAAATTACTGAAGATATTAAGATATAAAACACATTGAAACCGTTATGAAAATCGTGAGATCTCTAAAATTAAGCCCCCTCCCCTTGAATATATGCATAGCTGTGCTGGTTTTCTAACAAATAGGACCGACCAGGATTGAACTTTGAAATATTCGGTACTTGTGCATTATATGGTACACACGAAAGAAGTCAAGTTTGGTTAATGCTAATGAAACATAATAAAATATGATGAATATATAATAGTTTAGAAACAAATTTGGGCTATATATTTGCACACTAGGGGTGGGGGTGGAGGGTAAAGCATAGCATATAATAAATACGTAACCTAACCTAGGGATCTTTTCCCCCCTAAACCCCAAAAACAACAGTTTAAATATTGTAAACTAAAGACAAACAACGCTTTGCCATCCATTTATCTCTTGCAAATACCCGTTTGACGGGTTTCCATTAGTAGTTCCTTGTACAGTATATAGCGTTCTCGGTCCATATTCTCGCCGAGTGCCAGCAACTTCCTCTTTTAAGGGGAAAGTATTTTGAGGGTGGTATCTCTAAGCTCCCGGGGATCCTGTAGACGACTGTAAAAAGGACAATCAGCCAGTTATGTCAATATCGAAATCAAGCGTTGAAATCAATGAGCCAAACTTGATATTTATGTTATTTTTCTTGTGGAGTGTATACTGTGCTGTAAGGCCTGTTTTTTGGCTTATAATAAATTATTATTGTTATTATTATTATTATAGCGTTGTGTACCATAAAATGCACAAGTACCAAATATTCCAGTTTGTTCCTGACCTGGTAAGAAAGCTTGCCCAAGATTTTGACGGGGCAGCACAAATTCTTTAAACCACAAAAAAACAGGGTGAATCAAATGAAAGTTATGGAACATTACTGAGGCCATTAACATCTCAATATATAAGGGCGGAGGTAGTGTAAACAGTTTATTAGACAGCACTTCCTTTCAATTTACAATTAAAATGAAACGAAAGTAAAGGAACAAATGCAATTTTTAACATATAAAAATTAAGGATGTGTGGCCTAATCTTACTGTCGATGA
>JAQQPU010014462.1:4714-18719 GCA_029168905.1 Artemia sp. Kazakhstan ARC1039 | reverse complement strand
GGGGGGGGGGCTCTTTTGGGGCCCGGAGGGAAGGGGGCCCTTTGGGGGCTCGGTGGTAGGGGGCCCTTTGGGGGGCGCGGGGGTAGGGGGCCCTTTGGGGTTGGGGTAGGGGACCTTACAACACTGTTCAAATGGAACTTGTGTATTATAACAACCACAGAGTTTCACCTCAACTCATCTTCTAAAATGTCCCAAGCTCTTTCGCCCAAAAAATCCCTAAAATGCCGATTAATTTTTTTTCGCCCAAATAATCCCCTAAAGTAATTCCTGTGTGTTCCTTTGTTTCGGCATCCCTGCGCTGTTACATTTGAAATTCCCAGGAAACCATTTCCCGCGTAAAATATATTCAATCTGTCTAGATCTTGTATGAATTTCTGAAAATTTATCTAAGTTGTTCCTACTTACACAATTAAGGTTTTGAAAGAATATTAATATTTATCTCTCAGACCTAAAGATCAGAGAAACCATATTTAAAAATGAAATCCCCTCATGTTTCTTGTCCCAGTCGATTATGTAAATCAATTTCTCAGAAATCCTGTCCCCCTTCATGGATCAATACACTTGTCTATGTGGTTAGGTACCATTAGACTCGATTATAGATGGCAGCAGAGTGTTCGTCTCGTACCTTCTTACCCCTTTCTACTGGCATTGCTTAAAACTCTTGCCCCTAATCTCTGGGGTTTGTTTCAATCCCAAAAGCCTTGTCATATGATATTAAGACTATGTTGAATAGAATGGTTATCTCAAATTTCTATTAGATACGTTTCGGGAAAATACGACGTGTGTTGTGGGGAGGGGGGTAGCTGCCCTCCGATCACTTTGACTCTTTAAAAGAGCACTAGAGCATCTGATTACCAATCCAATGAGCCCCCCTCCGAAGTTTATATGAATGGAATTTCTATAAAAACCTTTTATGTCAACAGGGCATAACTTACAACCTTTGCTCTGAGCCCTGGGAGATTTTTTGTCTTCAAAAATATAATTTCCAGGCCTTTCTCACACGCTGAACAAAATGGCTATCTCAAAAATTTTGATTGTAAGTGTTTGGAGAAATGATGGTCATGGGGGGGGGCATTTGTCCTCTGATCATTTTCGAATAATAAAAAAGGCACTAGTCCTCTCAATTTCCAATCGAATGAGCCCTTTTTGAAGCTTCTACGACAAAACTTTCTATAAAAACCATATATGCCCAAAGGGCATAACTAAGTACCCTTGTCCTGAGGGATATGGGGGAGGGTTGTCATCCTTAAAAACATATTGTCCAGACCTTTAAACTACGTTCAACAAAATGGCCATATCAAAATAATGATCGAAAATGTTTGGGGAAATGATGGCGCGGGGTGAACTCCCTCCAATTACTTTCAACCATTATAAAGGACAACTTAATTTCCAATGCAATGACCACTTTTTGAAGTTTTTACGACAACGGTTTTTATTAAATACATTATATGTCCCAAGGGCATAACTTACAATCTTAGCCCTGAGAGCTGTGGGGGGGGGGGTTGTCATACTCAAAAACATAATTTCATGACCCTTCAACTACGTTCTACAGAATGGTTATATAAAAATTTTGATCGGAAGTGTTTGGGGAAATTATTGGTGTGGGGGGGGGGCATTTGCCCTCCAATCGCTTTTGACTATTAATAAGGGCACTAGCCCTCTCAATTCCAATTGAATGAGCCCTTTTTGAAGTTTCAGCCCTTTTTGACAAAACTTTCTATAAAAAAAAAACCTTATATGCCCCCAGGGCATAACTTACAACCTTTACCCTGGGGGCTGTGGGGGGTTCGCCATCCTCAAAGATATAATTTATGGACCTTTGGAATACGTTGAACAAAATGATTATCTCAAAATGTTGATTGGATTTCTTTGGGGAAATGGTGGGCGTGAGAGGGGGTTTGTTGCATTTAAATTACTTTCGACTATTAAAAAGACCACTAGCTCTCTCAATTTATAATCGAATGAGCCCATTTTTAGTTTTTACAACACTGCTATTTGTAAAAACCGTATATGCCCCCAGGGCATAATTTACAACCCTTACCCTGAGGGCTGTGGGGGGTTGTTATTCTTAAAGACCTAATTTCTTTAACTCTCAAATACATTGAAAAGAATGGCTATCATAAAATTTTAATTGGATGGGTTTTGGGGGTGAATAGTAACCTATTAGGGAATATGAGGGGATATTGTATAAAGCGACCTAACATATTACATTTTGAACTAGATATGAGTCAAAACTTGTCAAACAGGATAATAACCTGTAACTTAAAGGTATCTGGGATCTCGTCCAGTATCGACTACATTATTAGACGCATCAAAGGTAACTCATTTGCATAAAGCTAACTTAATGATGATTTGAATTATAGGGATGAGACAAAGCTCGCTTTGTCTCATCCCTATAATTCAAATCATCCCTACTTTCCCTACTTTCCCTAATTCAAGCATCCCTACTTTCATTTTATGAAAGTGGTAAAAAGGGCTAAAACTGCTTAACAGTTAAGGTAAGTCTTAGGGGATGGTAACTCTCACGCAACTTGACATAAGTGTTGGAATAAAATCATTGGTGTCAATCTATGGAAACGTTAGAAATGACAAGAAGATTTTGTGACTTTACTTGGTTTTACTTCTTGGCTGTGTTCTGTATAATACACAAATACCAATTGAGCAGTTTTGCCAATATAAAATATGCTTTAGTATTGGAGTATGCTAAAAGTTGAAACTAATAGAGTTGTAGGCACCAAGATAACCTTGTGACTTGACCTAGCTTTACTTCTCGGCTATGTTCTGTATAATACACAAATACCAATTGAGCAGTGTTGTCAATATAAAATATGCTTTAGCATTGGAGTAGGCTAAAAAGTTGAAACTAATAGAGCCGTAAGCGCCAAGAAAAGATCACGTGACTTTACTTAGCTCTCACTTCTTGGCTGTGGTCGCTATAATAGACAAGTACATATTGTGGAATGTGGGCACTATAAAGAACTTCAACCCCCATATAACTTCAAATTTACATTAGATAGGGCTGAAAAAGCATATAGTTGAAAAAAAAGTTAAAAAAAGGTAGATGGCTATTTATTTATAAAAATTACAAACTAACTATTGTTTAATTGAAACACAAAATGAGAAGTAGGCTTAACACTTCTCATAGAGTTCTCATGGAATGATGAGCTTTGATAACACTTAGGCAGCACTCAAACATGCAACATTAGGGGGTGGCCAGCATTTACCCCCCCCCCCCCGAAAATACCCCCACAGAAAATACCCCCTGGAAAAAAACAGCAAAAAATACAACCCCCCCCCCCTCCCCGGAATATGCCCCCCTAGAGAAGCATGTCCACAAAAGAAGAAACTCTCAAATAAGACCATCTATTTAATTTAGAAATATTTTATTTAAATTTACTTACATTTATGCCTTTTGAAGTTTTATGACTCCCCTTAAGTTTGCTACTGTTTTAGAGCCCAAAACACTGCTAAACAGAAGCTAAGAAACAAACATACCATTCAATTAGGAATTCAATCCTCTATCTGAATAAAAATTGTCTCATTTGGAAATTAATTTTAGAAATTTAGAAAATTTTGGAATGTCCATTGACTAGCCTTGAACTTAAAAAATCTAATCTTGGTTTAGTTTTCAGCTCACTTAGGTTTTGGGTCTAGACAAACCTATCAACAATGCTGCAGCCCACCCTTAAATCCCTTTCGTGTATCCTAAACGCTTGATTTATAGAATGTAGGATGTGAATTTCCAGAAGAAATTATGGTAAATGTGCAGATTAGTTCCCCTTGCAGTATAGGGTGCAGAAGCCCTACCAAAAGGACTGGGATATACAGTAAGATGTGAGTTGTTTACAATCTGCTTTTAATGAATAGTGTATGTGCAACTTTACAGCCTAATTGAGTGAATAATATACAGTTAGAAATAAGTTGTTTTTTATTAGGGGGAACTAAACTACCCCTTTACCAAAATTATTGTTATATTTGGATACAGCATTGAATTCGATATCTATTAGTGTGTTGATTTCTTAACTGTTTCATTATGGTCCTATATATAAAATCAACCAACCTTGCAACCCAAGATGACCTAATACTAGACAGGTTAAAGGTGCAGATAAATTCCCCTTTAACTGTAGAGCACATATGCTCTATCTTGGAAAGGGGTTGGGTTAGGAAAATGAAACTTTCAGGGATGGGTCTACGTGCTAAGGTATGTCCCGGGAAGGTACTTTAAAGTACCTATCTCCACTCCTCCCCCCTCCATATAATGAAAATTATTACACATTACTAGTTGTTTTAGCTCAAATTTCATCCTATATTACTATCATAATTATAAATCACTGCTTACCTTACACAACTTCAGCTTTTAACCTTGTTCATTAAAATATATTCCAAAATCCTATTTCTATTTAATAGTCATCCCTCTAACTTATTTACTATCTAGCTGACATTGCTTATGGAACCCTGTTAGTGAGGTCACAACTTTGTCTTATCATAACCCCTTTAAGGGTAGCATGCAGGTGCCAGAGGGTAGAAAACAACTTGATAAGCCATTTAAACTTTATTAATTAGGGAAAGGATTTGACAAGAGACAGACCAGTAAAAAAAAAAAAATCCAAATCATTTTTAGTGGACAAATTATGTTAGGAGAAGATGTTTTTATTTTTTTTTAGGTCCAAGCGCTCATAAAGTTTCTGTTGAGTTTGTTGAAACACTAGCACGGACTTCCTGTAGTTACGGACTCTCCATAAAACGTTTAATAGTGCGAAGATGCGCCTTAGCCAGGGGGGAAGTTGCGCTTGGGGTGGATTTCTAAGGGGAGAATCTTCCTTTGGGAGGGAAATTTCTGATGAGTGAATATTCTGGGGGAAATGTTACACTGGGGGTATTGATAGAATTACCATACGAAATTCTTTTTAATTGTTTTACATTCTCTTTGCCAATTTTTTTAGATGGAGATGTTCCGGGGGCTTTTTTCCGTGCATTTTGTTTTCTGGGAAATAATTTCCACGGAAGGGGGTATTTCTGGAGTGACCAAGAACCAATATATAGATTAAAATCTTATTCCAATGAAAAAATGCTAAGGAGAATTTTTCAGTATGAATTGTCCACAAGCAATTTTACAGAGAGGGGGGATTCTCAGCAAGGAAAGAATTGTCTGGAGGGAATTTGATGGGGAGAGGTGCACTTTACGTTGGATGAAATTTCCACGGAAGAGTTCCGTGATGGGGAGGGGTATATTTCATAAAGGATGAGCTAGATTTAGCGGCATTATTTGAAAAACGAACAGAATTTATGCAATATATGAAGGGTTGCCCCTCCTCAATATCTTATTCTTTACGCTAAAGTTTGACTGATTACTAAAATTGAAACACAGGGGCTATTTAATTAGAATAGGAAGCTTTTTTAAAAGTGCTAACAGCTTTAGCGTAAAGAGCAAGGTATTGAGGAGGGGCGACAATTCGAGGCAAAAAATTCAAAAATTAAGAAGCACATTGGAATCTATATTGTTTGTTTAAGTTTAATATCTGGCATCATTAACCTTCTCGTGAAATTGAATTTTTCTGAAGAACTGGTTTAGCCTGCCTACCAGTCCAGTGGAAAAGGCAGGAAAGCCTAGCAGCCCCAACCCCAGAGGTGCAATTGGGGACCACCCAGGTACAGTCTTTTTATTTTTCTGCCTGGTGCCTACACCTCTGTTTCGCTGTTATTATGACCTTTTATAATTTATAATTGCTTGTGCTAGCCGGAAGATCCCTTGCCTTTTGCTGTTGGCTTGTAGCTTGATTAGCCTAGTTTGGAGTTCACTTTAGCCTACATCATGGGTGACAACTCAAAAAAGAGCTATAGACCACCTAGTCACAGAGAGATGAGATCAGACTGCTCCATCCAGTACAGTGGAGCTGAATCTATTAATGAGCAGATTACTATGCTCACCTCACACATTAACACCCTTAAGAACAAGCAGAAGCTAATTGCAGATTCACTTAATGACCAAAACCTTAAATCTACTATGGCAGAAGTTGTCAGTGAGGCACTGTCTAATGAGGTTGGTTCTTTGGTTGAGGCCTCTGTTAAAAAACTTGCCTCTAGTCATCTGCCTGCTGCTTTTGATGCTAACAACATGGAAATTATTAAACAAGAGGTATATAATAGTCTTAGAATGGATTTTGATGTGCTTGTGGAAAAATCACTAAAACAATATGATTTGAGGATGTCAAAGCTTGAATCATCTCTTCATTTGCTTGACTCAGGTTTGTCAGAACTGCAAAAATCTCTGAAGCCAATTCAACTCAATGTGGATCCTCTGAGTGATCAGTTTGACCAAATGAAAATTTCAAATCAGCTGATCCTATTTGGTTTCAAAGAAGACCCTTATCCAGAAGCTTCTGAAAGCAAATTTCTTGGATTTTCCAGTACTAGGTTTCCTGGTATTCCTTTGACTAAGAATGACATAGTTTCTGTTAGAAGGATTGGAAAACAAGGCTCAGGTTTGAAATCTCGCCCACTTGTTGTGGAATTTTGTAGTACAAGAATGCAGCAGTTTATTCTTAGAGAAAAGAAAAGTTTGCAAGGTAGTGGTGTCTTTATTTCTGAGCCACTTACAAAGCCTAGACTTCAGCTACTTAACTATGCTAAATCAGAGCTTGGGAAGAGGTCTACATGGTCTAGTGGAGCAGAAATACTTACCAAGCTTTCTGATGGTAAAATGATCACTGTTAAAGAGGCATCTCAAGTTGATGTTCTCCATCAGTCAACTACAGCCCATCCAAGCCCCTCCCAGGACTGAAATAAACCATTTTTCCCCTTTTAGCTCTGTTGTTTTGTTGTTGTTTTTTTTTTAACTCTTTATGATTTAATGGTTTTACTTGTGCTTGCATTTATGTTGTTTTACATTGTTTTTTTAAATGAATTCCATAAACCATTGATAACTCTTTCCTCTGGTTGCTTCTTTATTGTTTTGCCTTTTTCTTTATTTTGTTTTTGCCTTTGTCCTTGTAATTGTTTGTTATTTTTTAATTTTTTTGAGCTTTGTAGATTGTTATTGTTCTTTGTCTTGCAGGTTTTTTTTCTTCTGTTTCTTTTCTTTGTTGCCTATATCATTCACCTTTTTGGTTTCTTTTTACCCTCTGCTATTTCAGCCTGTTTGTTTGATATCTTGTTCATTTGTGAAGATATTGTGTGAATTTGTTATGTGTGGTAAATCTGGCTGATTTTTTTTTCTTTTGAATTCTTCTATTCTTAAATCAGTTATCTTTGAGCAACCAAGTAGTGCTGGCAAACAAGAGGCCCACACACTTGACCCTCTTCTTGAATTTATGGTTAATTCTAGTTGCAATTATCACACTAATATTGATTTTTGTGATAAAATCACGCCTTCTCTCTCTTCAAATAGTTGCTTTAATGTATTTTGTTTGAATGTACATGGGATACGAGATACGTGGGATAGTCTGAAATCATATTTGTGGTCTGATAATTCTTGCCCTTTCGATGTAATTGGTTTAACTGAAACATGGTTATCTGATAGTGAAAATTTAAGAGCTTATGATATGCATGGTTATATTGCTATTCATGTCCCTAGAATGGTAACAAAGTGCTCAGGGGGCATTTCCTTATTTATAAAATCTGATATTAAATTTAGTAGACGGCATGACCTTGAATCCTTGTTTACTTCAGTAGTGTCTAATAGTAGTACTGCTCTTGTCATTCATCTGAAAAGCCAGTTTGCATGTGATACTGTTTGTTTGTTTTATAAGCCCCCTCCTTTTCCAACACATCTGTTCTGTGATTTGCTTGATCAGCTTTCTGGTGCAGGGACTTTCTCTAAAAAACGTATTTGTGTTTTGGGAGATTTTAATTGTAATATGTTAAATGTTGGATCAAGTGATGAATGTGACCATCTCTTTGATGTGCTTTCTTCTTCTGGGCTACTTCCTTCAATTTGTTTTCCTTCTCGTGTTGATCCTACAAGAAATTCTGCCACTTTGATAGATAATATTTTCATTTCTCATTCTCCAAAATTGAAGTTTACTTCTGGTCTTGTTTTCACTGATCTGTCTGATCACTTCCCTATTTATTCATCACTTTGTGCCTAAAACTGAGATTGCTGTGAATGAGCAAGGTGAATCTTCTTTTAGAACTTTTACAGATAAAGAAATTTCTAATTTAATTCTTAGTCTTCAGAGTAATGATTCGTCTAGTGTTCTTGAAGCTAATGATGTTGAATGTGCAACAAATTTATTTGTGTGTCGTATGGGAGCTCTGTTGGATAAACATTTTCCTCTTAGGAAGAGACCAAGGAATTCCATACCCAAATGCCCATGGATGTCCATAGGTCTGATCAATGCTACACATATGAAGGCGTCTCTGTTCAATATTGCATGTAAAAGTAAAACACAGGATGATCTTTTGAAGTATAAACATTATAAAAATGTACTTACGACTTCAGTACGTGCAGCCAAAAAGCTCTATTTTTCGCGTCGAAATGATGAGTGTAAGGGGAACTGCGCGAAGGGTTTGGAATGTAGTTAATGAAGCTATTTCTCGCAAGAAACTCAAACAGTCCCCCCCCCATGTCATTACAAGAATGCTGATGGATCTATTGTGGATAAAAATTCTTCAGGAAACGCCTTCAATTCGTATTTCACCACTCTTCTTTCAGTTCCCATTCAACCCAAGAATAGAGTAAGTAGTTTTCCCATAGCAGAAAAGTCATTTTTCCTTTCCCTATGCAGTGATATTGAGATTTATAGTATTATCTCCCAGCTTCCAAGTAGCCGTTCAATTGATGGTTTTGGTTTGAGTAATAATGTTCTTAAAAAAATAGTCAGTTTGTTTCTAACCCCATCTCACACATAACTAACCTCTCTCTTTCTTCTGGTGTTTTCCCTCATTTATTTAAAGTTGCTAATGTTTTACCTTTACATAAAAAAGGTGATTCATCTCTAATTTCAAATTATAGACCCATTTCTCTTCTTCCTGTCATCTCTAAGGTTGTTGAAAGAGTAGTGTATCTTAGACTCTCTTCATTTGTTTTTAGTACTAATACGACTTCAGGAAATTCTCTCATAACTAACCATCAGTATGGTTTTCGTCCCTCTTTCTCTACCTCGTATGCACTCTCAGATGCAACAGAGTTTGTGTGTGTTAATCTGGACAAGGGCTTGTGTGTTTTGGGTCTATTTCTTGACTTTTCAAAGGCCTTTGATATGGTTGACCACTCTGTTCTTTTGTCTAAACTATCCTCATTTGGAGCACATGGAGTCCCACTAGAATGGTTAAGGTCTTATCTGTTGGGAAGATCTCAGTATGTTTCAGTTAATGGTAATTCTTCCACTACTTTGCCTATATTGAAGGGTGTCCCACAGGGCTCTGTGCTTGGACCACTTTTGTTTTTAATTTACATTAATGATCTCGTTGATGGTCTTCATCCCCTTGTGCACCCTATTCTTTTTGCTGATGACAGTAACTTTTTCATTGCTGCAGTGGACTTGCCATCTGCCACTTCCCTAGCTCAAGGTCTTCTTGATGAAGTAAAAGATTGGTGCTGGTCAAATGGTATGACTCTCAACAGCCAAAAAAGTGCCATTGTACACTTCAGGACTCCTTATCGTATGAGAGATGTAAGGGAGTCAATCATCCTGGCTTATGGGAATGATGTTATACTGCAAGCTGCTATGGTGAAATTTCTTGGTGTGTATCGTGACTGTTTTCTCTAGCCTCATATAACTCACACCCGTTCCCTCATCTTCCGCCAGTCTTCAATGTTGCACCGGGTTAACTCATTTCTTCCCCCAGATTTTATGCTTTCTCTTTATTATGCTTTTATATTTCCTTACCTTTCTTATTGCTGCTCTGTCTGGGGTAATACTAATAAATATCTTCTCTGCTCACTTCAAAGAGCCCGAAATAGGGCAATAAAGGCTACTTTTCTTCTCCCTCGGCTTTACCCTTCCTCTGATCTTTATAATGATACTGGAATAGCTCCGCTGGATCGCATTGTGAGTAAGAGTAATCTTTATTTGGCGCATTCTGCTTTTCTAGGTACACTTCCACCGCCTCTGCAGCAATTTTTTTCACGGACAGGCTCAGGTAGGTACTCTACTTTTTACGTAGTTCTTCTCGTAGATTTATTTTGCCCAAACGTTCATCTACAGCAGCCCAGAGGTCTCCTGTTTATAAATCAATTCAATTATGGAATTCAATCCCACCGGATGTCCCGTTATTTCTGTCTGCAAAGGCAGTTATTCGTCATGTATTTCCAGTTTAGTAATTTCTCTCTCCTTCCTTTATTTTCCCTGTTTTCTCTTTTCCTAGTGTTTCTCCTTTTGTGTTTTTCCCTTATATATCGTTATTATTATTATTTTATTATTATTATTTTTTTTTTACTGTATGGTAGTGTTTATTCTCTTTAATCTTCATTTCATATATATTGTTTGATTTAGAGTAATATTTATAGTTGTTTTAGTGCTTTATTATTGTGTTGTAAGGCCCACAACAAGCCAAGCTTCTTGGGCCAAATAATTTTTCTTTACGTTTGTAATACAGTTTAGTATTAATAAAATGATTGATTGATCGATTGAGTAAATCTGCCAAAACTAATACGCCAATTGTGTTTTAATTTTTCATGCACTGTGAGCCAAAATCAAACCAGGATTAGTTGAAAAACGTTCAGAAATTAAATAAAAAACAAGTTCTATTAGCTGAAAGTAACCACCGACGTTAAAACTTAAAAGGAAAAATAATTATTCCGTATATGAAAGGGGCTGTCCCCTCCTCAACCCCTAGCTCTTTACGATAAAGTAACGTAAAGAGCAAGGCGTGGAGGAGGGGACAGTCCCTTTCATATATGGAATAATTGCTGTTCGTTTTAAGTTTTAATTTCACTCCTTACTTTCAGTTAAAAAAAAATTGTTTTTATTACTTAATCTAACAAAGACGATACTTTTATCAACATATGAATAACCATGTATATTGCAATTACATCTGTCTGGTTTATATGCAAAGTAACACAAGAGACAAAAATTAACGTACAAGAGAGTAGTGAAGAATTATGGTATACAAAGTAATATTTGGCAGGGATAGTCACTAGTGATAAATCACTAGGGGTGGCAACATGATTGGATGATTTTCGGGGATTCGGGGAACCAAGTTTTTGTTGGGATGGCACATAGATTTTTGGGTAAATCCCCGAAAATTTGGGAATAGTGCAAGCCCTGCTTGACTTTTAATCAGGAAAATCGAAATACTTATCCACACGAGAAAAGAAAAGCTTCGACTTTGTGGCTGACGCAATAAAGAATTGCCGCAAAATTAATTCAAAGTCAACCAAACACCGCCGCCTCTTCCGGCGGCGGCACGCGTGCGGCGCGCCGGCGACGTTGTGACACTTCAGCGGCGGTCAACCAAACCTCTCGTTGGCGGCGTTGGGTTGATATGCCGGGATGGTGCTGGGGTCTAGGTAAGACACAGAGCGCTACAAATATCAGACTTTAGAGGACAAATTATGTTCTGGGAAGATGTTTTTGAAATCCCCCTTCACCCCAAACTCAAAACTTTCTAAAATTCTACTTTAGAAGCTTTTTAAATATTTTTAAAGCACTAATAGATGGAGCGCTACAAACATCAGAATCGACTTTAGAGGACAAATTATGTTATGGGAAGATGTTTTTGAAATCCCTCTTTGCCACAAACTCGAAATTTTCTAAAATTCTACTTTAGAAGCTTTTTAAATATCTCTAAAGCACTAATTGATAGAGCGCTAAAAACATCAGAATTGACTTTAGAGGACAAGTTATGTCATGGGAAGATGTTTTTGAAATCCCCCCTCCCCCCAAACTAAAAAATTTCTAAAATTCTACTTTAGAAGCTTTTTAAATATCTCTAAAGCACTAATTGATAGAGTGCTACAAAAATCAGAATCCACTTTAGAGGACAAATTGTGTTATGGGAATATGTTCTTGAAATCCCCCTTCCCACCAAACACAAAATTTTCAAATATTCTACTTTAGAAGCTTTTTTAAATATTTCTAAAGCATCATAAAGACATTAAATATTTCATAAAGTCATAGAGCGCTACAAACATCAGAATCGACTTTAGAGGACAAATTATGTTATGGGAAGATGTTCTTGAAATCCCCCTTCCCCCCAAACTCAAAATTTTCCAAAATTCTACTTTAGAAGCGTTTTTAAATATTTCTAAAGCGCTAAGACATAAAGTGCTACAAGCATCAGAATCGACTTGAGAGGACAAATTACGTTATCGGAAGCTGTTTTTGAAATCCCCCTTCGCCCCAAACTCAAAATTTCCCAAAATTCTACTTTAGAAGCTTTTTTTTTGAATATTTCTAAAGCGCTAAGACATAGAGCGCTACAAATATCAGAATCGACTTTAGAGGACAAGTTATGTCATGGGAAGATGTTGTTATGGGAAGTTATGTTGAGTTGAATTGAAGTTATCAAGTATTTTGCAGTAGGTTGCACAGGTTGCATCAAGACATGGCTAATTGTAGACAGAGAAAAGCCAAGACAGATAGTCCAATTGAGAGGCAAATGTTTAGGGTTTCAAAAACATCTTCCCATGACATAACTTGTCTTCTAAATTCAATTCTGATGTCTGTGGCACTCTATCAATTAGTGCTTTAGAAATATTTAAAAAAGCTTCTATAGTAGAATTTTGGAAAATTTTGAGTTTGGGGGAAAGAGGATTTCAAAAACATCTTTCCATGACATAACTTGTCCTCTAAAGTCGATTCTGATGTTTGTAGTGCTCAATGTCTTAGCGCTTTAGAAATATTTTAAAAAGCTTCTAAAGTAGAATTTTGGAAAATTTTGAGTTTGGGGCTAAGGGGATTTCAAAAAATATCTTCCCATGACATAAATTGTCCTTTAAAGTGGATTCTGATATTTGTAGCGCTCTATGTCTTAGCGCTTTAGAAATATTTTAAAACGCTTCTGAAGTAGAATTTTGGAAAATTTTTAGTTCGGGGCAAAGGGGGATTTCAAAAACATCTTCCCATAACATAATTTGTCCTCTAAAGTCGATTCTGATGTTTGTAGCGCTCTATGTCTTAGCGCCTTAGAAATATTTAAAAAAGTTTCCAAAGTAGAATTTTGGAAAATTTTGAGTTTGGGGCGAAGGGGGTTTCAAAAACATCTTCCCGTGACATAACTTGGCCTCTAATGTCAATTCTGATATTTGTAGCACTCTTTGTCTTAGCGCTTTAAAAATATTTAAAAAAGCCTCTAAAGTAGAATATTGGAAAATTTTGAGTTTGGGGGGAAGGCTGATTTCAAAACATCTTCCCATGACATAACTTGTCTTCTAAAGGCAATTCAGGTGTTTGTAGCGCTCTATCAATTAGTGCTTTAGAAGTATTTAAAAAAGCTTCTAAAGTAGAATTTTGGAAAATTTTGAGTTTGGGGGGAAGAGGGATTTCAAGAACATCTTCCCATAACATAATTTGTCCTCTAAAGTCGATTCTGATGTTTGTAGCGCTCTATCTATATGTGCTTTAGAAATATTTAAAAAGCTTCTTAAGTAGAATTTTAGAAATTTTTGAGTTTGGGGGGAGGGGGATTTCAAAAAGATCTTCCCATGACATAATTTGTCTTCTAAAGTCAATCCTAATGTTTGTAGCGCTCTATCAGTTAGTGCTTTAGAAATATTTAAAAAGCTTCTAAAGTAGAATTTTAGAAAATTTTGAATTGGGGGGGAGGGGGATTTCAAAAACCTCTTCCCGTGATATAACGTGTCCTCTAAAGTCAATTCTGATGTTTCTAGCGCTTTATCTATTAGTGCTTTAGAAATATTTTAAAAGCTTCTAAAGTAGAATTTTAGAAAATTTTGAGTTTGGGTGGAAGGAGGATTTCAAAAACATCTTCCCATAACTAACCTCCTAAACTAACCAGCTAATCTAACCCAAGCACTAACCACCACCACTAACCCATAGCAGTGACGACAACTATTGTTTTTCCATCGCGGCTCCGGGGGGGGTGGGGGTCCTTCCCGCGG
>JAQQPU010014461.1:0-14145 GCA_029168905.1 Artemia sp. Kazakhstan ARC1039 | reverse complement strand
CCCCCCCCCCCCCCTACGCACCCTTTTTCCTCAAGCCCATCCGATAAAAATTGTATAATAGCCATTTCATTAAAAATAGTTCAAAGGTCAGATAAGAAAAATTCCTTTGTTGACAGAACCCGCCAGGGCCTGGAGGCAGGCGTTATGAGTAATGCTCTAGGGGCATATATTGTTCTTATGGAAGGGATGCTCAAATAAACTTCGGAGAGGGCTCATTTGATTGGAAATTGAAAGTTCTTGTTCACTTTTTAAGAGTCAAAAGAGATCGGAGGGTAACTAGCCCCCTCCTCTTCCCCTCCCTAAATGCATCAGATAAAAATTTTGAGATAGACATTTTTTAGGGTCGACACAGGCTCGACACAACCCCCCAGGGCCCAGGGACAGGCGTTGTGAGTTATATTCTGGGGATATATATGGATTTTATAGAAGGGATACTCGTATAAACTTCAGAGAGGGCTCATTTGACTGAAAAAAGAAAAGAGTCACTTTTAAAGAGTCAAAAGAGACCGAAGCTTAATCTAGTCCTCCCACACCCTTTTTCCCCAAACCCATCCGATAAAAATTTTGAGATAGCAATTTTGTTAAAAATAGTTCAAACATCAGATAATAAAAACTCCGAGGTTAACACAAACCCATTTTTTCACTTTGATATCAGTTTTGATACTTGGATGAATATTTGATTTTTTTTTTGTAGTTTGATTTTGAAATAAGGAATTTTTCAGGGTTTTTTTTTTAATTTTTTTTTTTTGCAATCAAAAACGAACAAAAATTAATTAAAAAAACTTTCCGAAAAATAAGTTTTTCAAAGAAAAGTAAAGGCCATTTTAAACTTAAGCTCAGCAGATACAAATACCTTTTAAAATCCCAACTCAAAACGACCAGAAATTACTATTAAAGAATAAATAAAACCCAAAACGAACAGAAATTAAATGAACAACCATAGCAAAAATATACAACAAGTAATAATATGAATGAATAAATAGATCTTAAAGCGAATACTGCTTAGATTGAATATGAAAATCAAGCTTAAGATGAAAAAAATATTTTCCTATCGAAGTACAAATTAAACTTAAAACTAACAGAAATTAAATAAACAATCAATGCAAACAAACATACAATAGATATTAAAGTAATTTAATAAATAAATCTTATAGCGAGTGAAACTTAATTTGAATATACAAATCAAGCTTGAAAAGAACAAAAATCACCACAAACAAGAGTTTGGGTATCACTCCCTTCTCTCACTGTAAAAGTCTAAAACTTACTACGTCATTGGCGCTTTACTGAAAACTATATGCGTCTTGAACAGTCTTGGAAAGTATAAACAACTTCAAATTGAATATTTGATGTATAATGATATTAATTGTTCTAAGATCCATCAGTTCAAGAATTTATTTCACTGTAATTGTATTTTTATTTTCAATGCTGTAAGAACTGTAATAGAAAATATTTGTAATATAAAGTGTTTTCAGTTAAGCGCCAATGACGCAGTAGGCTTTGGTTTTTATTCACAGTTAGGAAAGGAAGCAGTATCCAAACACTTAATTGTAGTGTAACTTTATTCGTCTTTAACAACTTTAAAAAGAGCTAATAAATTAAACTGAATATTTGATGTATAATGATATTAATTGCTGAAAGCTCATCAGTTCAAAATGTTACTATAATTTTAATATTTATTTTCAATATCAAGTACAAAACAAAATATTTGTCATAAAATTGGTTTTCAGTAAAGTGCCAATGACGCAGTAAGTTTTAGACTTTTACAGTGAGAGAAGGAGGTCATACCCAAACTCTTGTTTGTGGTGATTTTTTTTCGTTTCAAACTTGATTTGCATATTCAATTTAAGTTTCACTCGTTTTAAGATTTATTTATTAATTTACATTAATATATATTGTGCGTCTGTTTGCATTGATTGTTTATTTAATTTCTCTTCGTTTTAAGTTTCATTTGTACTTCAATAGGAAAATGTTTTTTTCATCTTGAGCTTGATTTTCATATTCAATCTAAGCATTACTCACTTTAAAATCTGTTTATTCATTTATATTATTACTTGTTGTAAGTGTTTGCTATGATTTTTTATTTAATTTCTGTTTGTTTTGGCTTTCATTTATTCTTTAATAGTAATTTTTGGTCGTTTTGAGTTTGAATTTTAAAAGGTATTTGTATCTGCTGAGCATAAGTTTAAAATGGCCTTTACTTTTCTTTGAAAAACTTATTTTCCTGAATTTTTTTTAATTAATTTAATGAAACATCAATCTAGGTTGGTAAATGCAGCGCTTTTTATCGACTTCCGTCGTGACTTTATGGACGGTTCCAAAAATTGTCATTCGGTTAAATAAAGAACATGAAAAATGACATGACATCTATAAAAGCCTTAAACTTAGTCGGTAAATGCAGTAATATAACGCATCCCCTTATTGTACGGATGACACCACAATTTTTCATTCGGTTAAAGGAAGAATCCTTAAAATACTGACTTGACATCTTTCAAAACTATAATCTCAGTCGGTAAATTCGCCGGTTTTACTGACTGGGAAGACTGGGCAAAAACCTCATTCGGTAGAAACTAGTACCAGTTACTTGCCAAGCGTTAAGGTCGAGGTCACGTATTATAACAGGTTAGATGGTTAGTAGATTAAGATTTGTGGGTGGTAAAGAGAGCGACAACCGTTCAAGGGAACCACATGCCAGTTTCAAAATTCACAAATTATGTGAGTTGGATGATTGAACTCAAGTGCAAAAAAACAAATTAATGAAAGGCATTATATATGTCGAGTTGAAGGTCAAATCGAGTAAAGATAAAGTGTTGGGACGCATGAATTTATTTGACAAAGACTCGAAAAAGCATCAATGCCTTTTTTCACAAAAACATCGAGCCTAAATGGACTTTAGCTGCTGAGCAGGTTGTTTAAAACTCTTTTGCCACATAAGCAATCAAAAGAGTCGAATTGGCCGTACAATACTTCCGAATAAGTTCTAGAAGTCTTAGAAAAACAAGGTGTGAGTAGAAAAGTTCTTATTTTTCAAAGCTGTGATTATGCAAGCAAAATGTCTGTTATGCATCTGTGTATCCAAGAATATAGATGATCCGAATTAGGAAGGCAAGTATGGTAAATTCAATAGCTATGGAAAAAAATTGGTTCACCAGCCAAAGACAAGTTTGAACTTAAACAACATTCCATGGTGTCCACCTGCTCGTTATTCATAGGCAATATCTAATCCTGAAGAAGATCCACTGGATAACTGGATATTGTTCTGTGCCAAGGAAAGTCTACTGGCCAAAATGAACAAAAACTATGAAAGCCTTTCTGAAGCCACGAAGGTGTTTTCGGAAAAAGACCTAGATCTCGAGTGACTCATGCTAAAACTATCAGCCAGGACTGAGGTCAAAAGCTATAAAATCTTTGATCGCACCATCGTTGAGACCATATTCCGTGAATTTTAGTTGCCAAAGCGGACATTTATTCTTAAATTTAGGCCAAATGGAAGTTGATCCAGAACAACAGTTTTTATTTACGTTCAGCAAAACAATAATATTTTATTTTTTAAACATTCTTTTGAGAATTCTAAAATAAAAGATCCCAAAGTCGATCAAAAATGATGTCAGATTTAACCATATTTGACCACTGTCATCATTATAGCTTCCAATATTTTAATCTTTCTTTGACGACGTTTCTTCCTATTGTTCCAAACTTTTTCAACTGTGAAAAAGCACCCTGAGCCTTGGTTATTCTACTTTTAACATCATCAAGGCTCCCAGCGTCTGTCCATTCGATCGGCCAAAATCAGTTTTTTAATTTCTTCTTGGTGAAAAAGTGACATAGTGTTCTTAACATTAATTTTTAAACCTATTCCAGCACCATGAACTCGCAAAATCTCTAAAAGTTCAATCAATTTGCTCACACTTTCATCTAGGATGTTTAAATCATCAGCATTTTCTATGTCCCGAAAATTTATTTTGATTGGATGTGTTTGAGGAAAAAGTGGGTGTGAGAGAGGGGTTAGTTGCCCTCCAATCAGTTTTGACTAGCCTATTAAAAAGGTCACTAGGCCTTTCAATTTTCAATTGAATGAGCGTTTTTAAGTTTCTACGACAAAATTTTCTATAAAAGACCTTATATACCCCCAGGGCATACCTTACAACCATTGCCTTGAAGACTTTGGAGGGGGAGGGGGTTGTCATCCTCAAGAACCTAATTTCCAGAACTTCATCTACGTTGAACAAAATGGCTATCTCAAAATTTTGATTTGATGTGTCTTGTAAAATGATGAGCGTGAGAGGAGAGTTAGTTGCCCTCCAATCACTTTTGACTACTAAAAAGGGCACTAGCCCTTTGCCCCTTTCAATTTCTAATCGAAGGAACCCTTTTTGAAGTCTTTACGAAAACGTTTTTTTATAAAACCTTATATGCCCCCAGGGCATAACTTACAACCCTTAACCTGAGAGCTGTAGGGGTTATCATCCTAAAAGACCCAATTTGCAGAACTTTTAACTATTTTGAACAAAATAAATATCTCAAAATTTTGATTGCATGTGTTTGGGGAAATGGTGGTCGTGAGAGGAGGGTTGCTTGCCCTCCAATTACTTTCAACTATTAAAAAGGCTACTAGCCCTTTAAATATCCAATCGAATGAGCCCTTTTTGAAGTTTTACGACAACATTTTCTATAAAAACCTCACCTGCCCCCAGGGCATAACTTACAACCCTTGCCCTGAGGGCCGTAAGGGGAGTTTTATCCTCAAAGACATAATTTCCAGAATTTCCAACTACGTTGAACAGAATACCTATCTAAAATTTTGATTGGATGTGTTTGGGGAAATGATAGGTGTGAGAGGGGGGTAATTTGCTCTCTAATCAATTTTGACTATTAAAAAGGGCACTAGCCCTTTCAATTTCCAATCGAAAGAGCCCTTTTTGAGGTTTCCACGAAAACACTTTCTATAAAAACCTTATATGCCCCAGGGCATAACTCACAACCCTTACCCTGAGGGACTTGTCGTGGTTGTCATCCTCAAAGACCTAATTTTCAAAACTTTCAACAACGTTGAACAAAATGACTATCTCAAAATTTTGATTGTATTTGTTTGGGGAAATGGTGTTCGTGAGAGGGGGGTTAGTTGCCTTCTATCACTTTTGACTATTAAAAAGGGCACTAGCCCTTTGAATTTCCAATCGAATAAGCCCTTTTTCAAGTCTCTAAGACAAAGCTTTCAATAAAAACCTTATATACACCCAGGGCATAATTTATACTCCTTTTCCTGAAGACTGTGGGGGAGTGCCATGCTCAAAGAAATAATTTCAAAAACTTTCAACTGCGTTGAACAAAATGGCAATCTCAAAGTTTTGACTGGATGTGTTTGGGGCGTGGGCGTGGAAAGAATGTTAGTTGTCCTTCAATCACTTTCGACTATTGAAAAGGGCACTAGCCATTTTAATTTCCATTCGAATAAGCCCTTTTTGAAGTTTCTACGACAACACTTTTTATAAAAACCTTATACGCACCCAGGGCATAACTTACAACCCTTGCCCTGAGGGCTGTGGAGGGGTTGTCATCCTCAAAGACCTAGTTTCCAGAACTTTCAACTACGTTGAACAAAATTGCTATATCAAAATTTTGATTGCATGTCTTTGGGGAAAAAGTGAAAGTGAGATGGGGGTTATTCTCCCTCCAATCACTTTCAAATATTAAAAAGGGCACTAACACCTTGAATTTTCAATCTAATGAGCCTTTTTTAAGTTTCTATGACAATGCTTTCTATAAAAACCTTATTTGCCCCCAGGCCATAACTTGCAACCCTTGCTGGAAATCAAATACGCTGAACAAAATAGTTATCTTAAAATTTGATTGGATGTGTTTGGGAAAACGGTGGGCGTAGAAAGGGTGTTAGCTTCCCTCCAATCACTTTCGACTATTAAAAAGGTCACTAGCCATTCCAATCGAATAAGCATTTTTCGAAGTTTCTATGACAGCTCCTTTGATACAAAGTGCTCTGGTATAAAAAAATAAAAAATTAATTGTGCCAACATTGTTCTTTACTTAGGCAGCACTATTGCGCTGCCTATGAAAAGGGCCTCAGAGCTTTTTATTTCCAATCGAATGAGTTCTTATCAAAGTTTCAACGACAACTCCTTCTATACGAAATGCCTTGGTCAGTGTATTAAGCTGCATATGATATAGTCAACTGTAATGTATTTTCTATCAGAGCAACAAGTCATCCTGAGTAACCACTGCTATATTTGAAAACGCCAATTTCTTTTCCAAACTCTTTTTTAGGGATTCTATTAACTATATTGGACATAATTTTAATAGTTTCTAACTTTTTATTTTATGTTCAAGCATTTTATGTTTTGATTTGGATAACCAAGTATGGATTTGTTGTACTGTGTGTGTTATATTTTTAGATTTAAACAGCAAAGCATTTGTTGTATTTATTGTCTCCAGCCAGAAGTTTTGATATTTCTTGCTACCCACTGTTTAAATTCATTTCAAATAACAGAGAATATTTGAGACTTTCTCTGAAAAAACTAGAGGCCTCTTTGAGGAGCTGAATACTTAGTTTTATATACTTGCTTTGATTAATTTGAACTAGCCTTGTAGAAATAATGCTAGACTAATAGCCTATTAGTAAGAAGACAAGAATCAACTTCTCCAAAAGCCTAGAATACTGGTGGAAAGTGATCCTGGCTGCTTGTCTTTCCAGCTAGATTCAAATCTATTGTCTCATTAAGATAGTTAAACTTGTAGGGTAAGACACCTCTTTTTGGGAAAGAGAAACTTTTCTTGGGCATTCTGGAAAAATAAAGATGGCTTTTTAGACCACCCAAATTTTACTACAAAATGATGCAATGTGAGGGTAGTAACAAAAGCCCCAGCCTCTTGGTGAAATTTTCACCAATAATTTGTCAGCATAAATTAAAAATGTGGTCTCTGTTTTGACAAGCAATTGAAAAGAAAAAATAATATATAATAATTGTGATTTATTGAATAAATATCAAGCAATCAAAGTTACATTTTTAGAACCAGAAGGAAATTAGCTTTCTGTTAATATGAGAATAAAACTGAAACACTGAAATTATATATAGGCTACATCAAAATAGGATAATTGGTATTTCAAAAAGAGGTCCTAGTAGGTAAGTCAGGAAACTAATAATTTCAAGTGTTTGAATTATTTATTTATTTTATTCAATAAAGGAGGAAGCCATAGGCTTGTCGCATAACAACACAAGAAATAACAGCTCAAACAGCAAAACTCCAAAACACAAAACGAGAAATAAAACAAAAAAATATTCATAAGTAAAACACAACTATGTAACAACTATATTACAGAAACTGTTTTTCATAGAACTCAGTTTCAACAAGAGCACTCTTAAATGATTGCCCTGTTTGCGTAGAAACTACGGTATCAGGTAAACTATTCCAAAGTTTTGTTACACAGTTAACAACGCTACATTAACCTATTTTCTTGTGTACTTGTGGCCTATACAGTTTATACAGGTTTTGTCGAGTGGCTATCAACACCCTTCATAGTACGGAATGTATTGATCAGGTCAATTCTATCCTGTTGAAATTCCAGAGAAGGAAGTCCCAAACACTCCAGTCGACGCTGATATGGTAAATGGCTCAAATATGGCACAAACTTTGACGCCCAATTTGTAACACCTTCAATTTGCTGCGTCACATTTCCATATAGGATACCACACAGAGGAACAATATTCAACCACCGGGAATACTATTGGCTTGTATAGTGTCATAAAAGTGTGAAGGTTAAATTTCATGAAACTTCTTTTAGTCTGAAGCAGACTGTAATTAGCATTTTGAGAAATTATTGACACATGCTTGTGAAACTTCAACTGGTTATCAAACTGGATACTTTGATCCCTTACTGGATCTGCATATGAAACAGGTGTATCACCAAGAAAATAATGATAAGTCGAGGTTTTCAAAAAGTAAGGGAGTACAAAATATTTTTTATAGTTTACAAACATAGAATTCAATTTACACCAATCATTTAGGGCATTCAGATCCTCTTGAATAAGGGTGACATCTAACGGGGAGGTAACACTTTTATACAGTTTTATATCGTTTGCAAACATTTTGACAGTGGAGTGACAAAATACTTCAGGCAAATTGTTGACAAACAAACAAAATAACACTGGGCCCAAACAACTGCCCTGATAAATCAGAGAGGCCCACTCAAAATCAGACTCGCACTTGAAAGTGCACTACCAACTATAACTTGCTGGGAATGGCCTGATAAATAATCTGTAATCCATGTTAAAGTTCTACTGCCTAGCTTATACTTTTCACATTTTTCAAGCAACAAACTAATTGAAACTTTGTCAAAGGCTTTACTGAAGTCAATGTACAAGCAATCAAATTTTGAACTGAGATGAGCCATATTTTGAAAATCTTTTACAACTTCTAGCAGCTGCGTATTATATGACCTGTTTTTTCTAAAACCATGCTGCGACAGATGCCATAGTTTATTTTGGTTGAAGTAATCTTGTATCCGATATACAATGATCTTTTCAAGAACTCTCAAAAAAATTGATGTATTTGAAATTGGACAATAATTTCCAAATTGGGATTTAGATCCTCCTTTGTGGAGTGGCTTTACAACTGCTTTTGTCGACGCTGCAGGTCATTTACCACTCAATAGACAGTAATTAAACAAAAACGGAAGAGGTTCAGCTAAACACGTGGCTGTCTTCTGAAGAAAAGCGTTAGAAATACTATCTATATCTGGAGCTTTTTTAACGGAAAGGTCACAGAGAATTTTTAAAACCTGCTCTGAAGAAATATCAGAGTCATCAAAGGGCACTTTATCTGCTGAAACAAATTCGCTAAAATAGGGTGGACTGCATGCATGGACATCATTTGGATTTACAAAAACCGACAAAAACACTTGATTAAACACATCAGCCTTTTTCTGATCATCACTTATTAATTCACTTGTAGCTGGGTCATCTAAAATGCATGAGTCAGTTGAGGAGTCAGTCTTATTTCTATTAACATACTTCCAAAACTTCTTTGGACACCCTTAAATATTAGTAATGATTGACAATTCAAGTGATTCCTGGTTAACGTGTAGAGAACGAGTGGCGTGATTCCGAGCCCTTTTATATGCATACCATGAGTCTTCATTTTTTCCTACATATACTGTCTCCATTGTTTATTTTTAACATTAACAGCATCAAGTACAAATATTTGCAGTCGTATTCTTTTTCTTGAACCTTCTTTTGTGTAATAACGTGGAATAAACCTATCACTTGCATCTTTTATAACCTCTCGGATGAACTCAAAAGCAACATCCACATCCGCATTATTAGACTGAAGCTCCTCAACAATAGAAACGGAACGGATAAAGTCTTGAATTTCATTGTAACAACCCTTGTTGTAATCATAATAAAGTTGAGAATCAGAGTTTACCGCTGCACTTACATTCATTGATAGAGACATAACTCCATGGGCACTTTTACCTAGAGGTGGCAGCATCTTAAGGTCTAGTATGTCATTTGGAGATTTCATGATCATCAAATACAGTACATTGGGAGTGGAATTGCTTCTGAGTCTTGTAGGATCCAAAACATGCTGGTGCAGAAAGCTGTCATGTAAGGTTTGCACAAGTTTAAAAGCAAAAATCTGGTCCGTCCCTGATGTAGCTTGGGATAACCAGTTAATATCGGGCGCATTAAAGTCACCAAGAACAAGAATTTTTTAGGAAACAAATGCAAGGTATGACAGATAACTCAGCAGGCAATCATCATTTAATATACTAAATTCATTTCTAGAAGGGCTTTAATATATGCCTACAATCCTCCAATTTTGGGATTTCCCTGACAACTTAATTTCCACACTAATTACTTCACTTAACTCCATAGTAAACAAAATATCAACTTCTGCATATTTTAATTTAGATGACAACAAAATATAAATACAAACTCCCCTTTTTGAATGCGTGCTGTACACATCATTATAGCCACTCAGTTGAAACAAATGTGCTTTGGAGTTGAGACAGTGCTTTGGGAGCACCTCAGTCACAATAACTATATCAGGTTTCTTTAAATTTACCAAAGAATAAAGTTTGTCAAGTTTATTTGAAAGTACATCAGTATTTGTATACAACACAGAAAGATTATTCTTCCATTTCATGCCTGGAGGGGGCCGCTTGTCCCTAATGTTTCTTTGAAACACGTTACCTTCTAACTGTCTATTTATACTGGTTACATTGTAGAGTAAAATGTTAAATGTTACATTGCAGCTGGAGGGGCTGCACAAATCTGACCATTTTTTGGAACTATAGAGTCCCTACGTATAACCAAATCAACTCTGCCCTGTGCATGTCTGACCTGCAACTCCTCATATAACTTTACTCTTTTCTGACGGTCAGTCTTGGAGACATAATTTCGAAACTGGATCGTACCTGACCCTTTTTTTTCCCAAGACTGTTGTAAAATCTGCTTCTTAGTCTTGAAATCTGGGACTGAGAATAATATGGGAACAGGCCTTTTTTTTTGGTAATGCTGGTTACAAGTTGGTTTTGGTGACTCCTCAGACAACGGACATTAGAGAGGCTTATATTTGGGAGCCCATAATCACTCACAAGATATTTTTTTATGTAGAGTTCATCATTTCTCTGAGGAGGGACACCAATAACGACAATATATAGCTTTCAATGCTGACGGTCTCTATCATTTGCAACCATCTTTTTAACTTTGGTTTCAAGCTGCATCTCAAGATCTTTTTTCAACGTCTGAATCTCCAACTCAACCAAATTCTGAACAGGGTCCTTGTCAAACAAGGGAGACAGTTCAAGGGTTGTCAAATGGCTCCCAACTACCAAAACGGTTTTCAATGTTGGCGGTTAGCTGTTCTTGAAGTTCGGAAAATACTTCTTTCACTGCATCTTTAACTTTGGTGTCCAGTTCATTTACTGCACTAAGAGTTGACTGGAATGGTTTGAGAGTCTTGTCCATAAGTTTTTGAATATTGTCCAAAGACGCCCCAACTGTTACTTGTGGGTTAGCTTTGCAAACTGGGCATTTCCACTCGCAGTCTACTCGCCGTGTCATTTTAGTTAGTAGAGAGTATTCAGCCTCTGACATTTCCAGACAATCAATGCATAATAATATAATAACAATAATATAATATATATTGAAAACCCGTCGTATACAATAAATGTACAATGACAGAGTACACAAAAATACGAAAAGAGGGAACAAAACGATAATAATAACAACAAAAGCAACAACTTCTTAAATAGTATACAAAATAGTACGAAAAATGGAAACTGAAAGATAGCATACTCAAAGATTACAACAGAAACAACAACTTCTTCGAAAATAGCAATAAAGACAACAACTTTTGAAAGGAGAAAAAAGAAAAAAAAAAGAAAAAAAAGGAAACAAAAGGGAAAATTAAACAAGCAAACTTGCCCACTCGGGCTTTAGAATTGCTGGTTTTGTTTTTTGCCGGCTAATAAGTGTCTGAACAGCTAGATTTGGGTCCGCTAGGTTATAGCGCCGAATCAGAAAACTATTTTTTGTCCAAGGTTGCAATTTTAGTAGGTACTTTGCAAAACGGAAAAATATAGAGCGGATTTTAGACTTTTCACGGTTTGCCAATAAATTCCAGAAAGGGGTCACATATAATATATGTGGCAGAGCGGTAGCGTTGTAAATACTTGCCAGTAGTGGACGGTTAAATCTCAGAGTAGATTTAACAATCAAAGCATAGGAGCTGGATATTCGCCGTTCAAGATGTGAGATCAGGAGGGAATGGGTATGCTGTAATGAGGAACCTATTGGAAGCCCCAGATATACTATTTTCTCAACTGGTTTTACTGAGCAATCACCTAGTGTGATATTAGTAGGAGGGTCATTCTTCCAATTATAAAGCAAAACTTCCGACTTTTGGGAGTTAAATCTCAGACCGACTTTCTCGTAGTTGGACTGCAGACATGAGAATATTTCTGAAAGGCGGTTAAGCGTCCGACTGAGATTCAGCGTGTCATCGGCATAGCAAACTAGGGAGATGTCAATGGAACTGAGAATGCATGATGAAGGACAGCTGTCTTGAGGTTCAATAATGTAGTTATTGAAGAAATTGCTCCCTGACGGGCACCTTTATGGACTGGTATCAAAGCTGACCGTGAGGCTGGCGGAAGGCCTTTATCGGGAGGGAGCTTGAGTCGCACGCGAAGGTGAGAATAAATATCACGGAAAGCCCAGATGATATTTGAGTTCACTCCTCTTTTAGCTGAGTTTAGCAACATACGTGCATGAATCAATGAATCAAACGCTCTCTGCAGGTCTAAGCCCCCGATCGCTAGACTTTCTCCTGATTTGTTTGCATCCAGGAGTGCATATGCAACGACATGGAGCGCTTCCGCACAACCAATGCCGCGTTGGAAACCGAATTGTCTTGGTGGACTACAACACAGTGTTTCAAACTCATCTACAAATAAAAGTTCAAATAACTTGCAGAAAGTGGTAGCAACCGTGATTGGACGGAAAGAGGAGCATTACATGGTAACTTTTCCTTTTTTAGGAGCTGGCGTAAGATCTCCAATTGAGAAAGTGGTTGGGACATTACCCTAAATGAGGATAATCTGCATTAGGAGGGTTACATGACTAATGAGAGCGGGCCGAACACTTTTTAGATGGAGTGCACTGATCCCGTCAATCCCAAAAGATTGTTTAGGTTTTAGGTGAGAGATGGCCCTACATACAGCTCCCTCCGTTACAAAATAATCACTCCGAGGACAACTATCTAAGAAATTGTCCAACTCAGCTTCGTATCTTTCGTTGAGGGCTGGGTCAGGAGGCGAAAATTCTGACCCATAATATGCGTACCATTCAGAATCAGGGATTGCAGATGCGGATAAAGACTCATCGCTTTTAGAGGAAAGAAAACGCCAAAGGAGAGAAGGATTAATTTTGGCCCGTGTAGATTCGATATCAATCATCTTTTTTCTGTGAGCTTTTAGCTCCTTTGCGAATTTTCTTTTTGTGAGCCGGCGGATTGAATTGACTACCCCCGAACGGGGTCGTCCACAAGAAACCCAAAGTTGAAGCCAAAATTTAGACTTAGAATGGGTATCCACTAACTCTGGATTTTCAGACCAGCCTGGAAGGGTATGATGAAGGGGTCTACTTAGTGGGACGGCAGCTTTTTCAGCAGAGCGAAGGGCATGGCCAATTTCTGCGCAATAAAAGTCAACTGATAGTGGTGTTTCCTCCCTTGAAAGAGCAGTTAATCCAGAGAGAAGATGGAAAGGGAAACGGATCTTACTAAGGACTCTGGCGGCTTCTTCTTGAAATAAAACAGGGTTAATTTTACGCCAATCACGACGAGACCTAGGAGGTGTTTTTGAAGTTGTTTGCGTTTGTGTATCTGAGCTGTGGCAAGGAATATCGGCTGAGAGCTGTATTGGTAAGTGATCAGACAGCTGAAAATCAAGCACAACCTTGACAGGCGAAATCCTGAGATTTGCGGACGCAACGACGTGATCGAGATCTGATGTGGACATTGAGGTGTGTACATGTGTAAAATTTAAATCTTTGCACTTGAGATCAAACTGGTCTCCAAAAATACTAAGCAACAATGTAGAACGTAAAGACCTAGATAAGAGCGGTTCATTCATGTCGCAATTGAAGTCACCAACTAGTATGCATTCAAGGCTTAAGGATCTAATACAGTTAATACACTGGCCGAGTTTATCACTAGAATAAGTAAAAGCACGCTCCGAACGCTCATCATGGTAATTTGTAGGCAAATATACATTAATAAAAACACAGTCCTCAACACGAATCGCCAGAAAATTATCATTGACTTCAAATACACTAGATCTTAGAGTCGAACGAACAAAAGTGGCAATACCACCGGAGGGTCGCCCTTTTCCACTTAGCTGCTTCGCTGAAACTGAATAGACCGATACTGAACTATTAAAACTAAGAATACTTTTACTGCGGCTTGTGACGAAATGTTCTTGTAAACAGACAACTTCATTTTGCTCAAAAACAACATCTAAGATCGGAATTTTATTCGTGAACGAGCCATTAATGTTCCACGATAAACATTTAACTGCATAAGCTTCAGATGTCATTTCTTTTGTGGATTACTATTTGAGGGACATTTTAC
>JAQQPU010014460.1:0-14295 GCA_029168905.1 Artemia sp. Kazakhstan ARC1039 | reverse complement strand
CGAAAAATGTTTTATACTTCCCAATAACAAATAATAGGCCTATTAATAAACAATAGGCACATTTTATAACTTACAGGCCTCTCCCCACGGACTATGAGAGTTAATTTTACCCCTAAGAATATAGTTATTAGATCTTTCAACTATACTAAAGAAAATAGCTATTTAAATATATAGATCAGATAAATTTTGGGGAAAAAGCATGGAACTGTGGGCCAGCTGCTCCAATCCTAACAAGTATTTGTGATCTTTCTTCGGTTGAGAATAAAATAATTCTACATTTTTGTATATAGGAGCTTGAATCTTCTAAAGTAGTAATCTCTGGTAATTTGAATTTGATGGTGTGATTTTCATTAAGATTTCTTGAATTTTAGGGGGGGGAGCTTTTTAATAAATCAGGCAAATATTTTCAGGTTTTTGACTTTTGATGAGTAAAATTAAACCTGATTAATCCTATATATTTAGAGTCAGAGTAAACAGCTAATTCTTTTGGTCTGTCCGTTGACATCAGATTTTTTTGAGTTTCAATTACTTTTGAGCCGAGTACCTTCTTACTTACAGTTTATTACCAAAATCTCTTCGAAAGGTAGAAACTGCTATTTCTGAGTTCTAGAAAGGTTAATCTACATTTTTTTTATTTTTCTTATTTTCCAGCTAATTTATATACAATTCATTAGCAAAATTTCAGTAAAAATAATGAAGCCAAAGGAAGTACATAAGTAAAGATTTTGAAGAAGTTGTAAAAAATTGTAGAATTGGACTGTTCTTCTTTCCTTAAAGCAACAGAAAAAAATCATTCAAATTAACTAATTTAAATAATTAAAGGCATTTTATTAACTGCTTCTACTGCTAACAACTCACCGTGGTACCATGCAACCTGAGGGCAAAAGGCTAGGCTCGCTCCTCTTCCTTACGAATCTATTCAAAGTCACCCTCGTTAAGTAAGTAAGTAAGTAAGTTTATTTATAACCCGCAATATAAAATAAATGCGGAGTAAAAAAGAAAAAAAAAAATTATCAACTAGGAAATAATAAGAAAAACACAACATAAATAACATAAAATATTTATAAATCTCTAATCTGGAAAAAATAAGTGAAGCGGTCACTAGCACATATCTTCCTTAGAGTATTGGTCCTCAGGTAGTGGTTTTATCCCAACCTATCCGACAAAAGATGTTGATAAATAATTTATTCATTTTAATACGTAGGTTTTGTCAATGTTATCTGAAGAATCCGACAAATGACATCGATATAGAATGTTAATAAAGAATTTAGTCAGTATGTAAGTTTATTTGTAATCCGCAATATAAAATAAATACGGAGTAAAAAAGAAAAAAAAATAATAATATTATCCACAAGGATATAATAAGGAAAACACAACATAAATAACTTAATAATATCCATAGAATCACTAATCTGGAAAAAAATAAGTGAGGGGGTCACTGGCACATATCTTCCGTGGAGTATTGGTCCTCAGATCCTCAGCGATGTTGTCAAGCAACACTAGAGGGTCGATAAGTCCAAAATGAGAAACAATCTTGTGATTTCTCTACCACCTTAGTAAATATAGCAGGAATTTACAATATTTAAAATAGCCTGTCCTTAGCTAAAGACGGTCTTTTTTTCACATTAAACGCTGCAAACCGGAAAGAAAAATAATTTTAGGAGAACAAAAACTGTCGCAAAGTTTACATAAGCCTCCGCGGCTGTACCTCACTCTATTACGCGAGATTTTACCATATGAGAAGTGAATACACTGCAAAGCAAAAGCAACCAAAGACGAGCATGTAGTCAAAAGTGTATCAGAAAAATTAATCACAAGTCATTTCATCTTTGAGACACATTTGAGTAACATTGTACCCACGTGTAAAGGAGGAGCTGGTTTAGAAATATTAAAACACAGAAACTCGCATTTTGAAGCATTTACAGAAAGCCCAATCATACTTAATCAGAACATTTAGATTTTTATGAGGCCTGACATAGTATGACTAATTAGCAGAACATCATCAGCATGGGCAATGTGACTAACAGCAGTATTTTTAAACTCTTATGAAGTTAGTCATTTCTTTCAAGTCTTTCTTAATGACATCCTCCCATTCCAAATGCAGACGACCTGCCTTCTGTTTAGCAATAGATGGTTTGCATACATGAGTAAAAACCTAAGAAATACAATTGTCTGCTCATATGATATACGTAAAAAACAAAAAATATCAAATCAAAACAAAAATTAAGTTTATTGCAGATATTTTAGATCATTGATATTTTTTAGTGATTTTGTCATTGAAAATTATATGTTTCTGGGGAATAGATGAATTAAGTGTCAACTATGTTATCTTTTTTTATAGTTTCATATATTTGTGATATCTAGAAGAAAAAAAATAGAGTAGAAAAGTTATGATTTCCAACGGTAACACCTTTTTGTTTGCAGCAATATGAAGTCTTGTGATAGGAAGTAATTTTGTTCCTTATTTTATTAAATAAAAAAATAAGTTTTTCCAACCGAGATTAATGAGCGACATATAAACTTAAAACGAACAGAAATTATTACGTATATGAGGGGGATTGGGCCTTCTCAACCCCTTGCTCTTGAAACTAAATTGCTATAATTAAAAAAAAAATACTTCTTATTGTCCTAATTAAATCAACCTTGTGTTTCATGAGTCGATTTTAAGGAATTTTCGACGAAAAAACCTTTAATTATTTGTTGTTTTGTTAGACCACACTGCAGTTCTATAACGAAAAAATAAACTTTCAAATGTGGATAAATTCATTTATTTAGACAGTGAAAAACAGGTAAAAAATTCTAGATATTTCGATCACATATGCAGCGACCGTCTTCGTTACAAATATTAAAGTTACAAAATTGAAGCTAGGATCTTTATACACAACAAAATAAATAAGTTTTCGGGTTAGTCACAAACTAATGGATATCCGGATTGTTCACTAGATTATTTACAGAGAGAGAATTCATTGACAAAGTTTATTCAAAATTTTAATGTAAATTTCTCTTTTTTTTATTTGTTTTACATTTGAGCAAGTTTTAGGAAGGAAATTTACATTGAGACTTTGAATGAATTTTTTCAATGAACTCTCTCTGAAAATAATTTAGTGAATAATTTGGAAGTTCACTATATTGTGAATGACCAGAAAAGCTTTTTTTGTTGTGTATAAGGATGCTAGTTTCAATCTTATTGTTTTAGTAGTTCTACTGAAGACGGTCGCTCGATATTGGATCGAAATATCTAGAATTTTTTTATCTGTTTTTATTTGTCGAAATGAATGGATTTATCCCCAACTGAATTTTAAATTTTTGGATTTTAAGGAATCGGGACACAATTTAAACTTTAGCTTAAAGAGAATGGTTTTGTGGAGGAGTACCTTTCGACTATAGATAACGATATCTGGTCATTTTAAGTTTTAATGTTATTGCTTACTTTTAGTTGAAAAATTTTTATTTTTAATTAATTTCTGATGGTTTTTGTAAATAACGGCAGATAGTCTGGCTCCACCTCCACGAAAAAAATACCTCCTCCCCACGAATATATTCTGTAGATAGTTAAATTCTGGTAATAATATAACCCAGAAAATTATCCTCAACAAATCCACAATTGAGTCGGCAAAAAGAAAACAAGACATTAGAAAAATTTTGTTTAGGAATTCTGACAAATTTCCTCAGTGTAAAATTTTTCCTCAAAAATTTGCCCCGCTAAAACTTCCCTGCTGATGGATTTCTCTTCTTGAAAAATACCCCAGCAGAAAATTCGTTTGACCTCCTCCCCCCCCCCCCCGAGAGTGGGGGGGGGGGTCCTGAGGGTAAATAAAATACGTAAGTAATTGCAAATTTAATAATTTAAACACCTTTTCCCATGGGGCTGTATAGGGTCTTGATATTTTCAAAGGAATAATTATTCAACCTTTCAACTATGTTGAACAAAATGGCTATCTCAAAATGTTTATCAGATGACTTTGACAAAAAGAGCTGTCGGAGGGAGCCTAGATGCCTTCTAATCCTTATAGTTACTTGTAAAGGACACAACAAGTTTTAATTTCAGTTCCAATGAGCCTTCTCCCAATATTCTAAGACCACAGGCTCGATAAGATCATCCAAAGGAAAAACAAATAAAGACGCATCGGTGGTAATTCTGTTGGAAAAAACTAAAGGTTCTGATATAAGGGCTTGAACATCCACAGTATGGTTCTCTGATACGCTATATCTGATGGTGTTATTTTCATTAAAATTCTATAAAATTTAGGGGATGTTTCCCTCTTTAATCGAAAATCAGGTAAATTTTTCCAGGCTAATGGGCTCGGTTGTGTCAGAATAAACTTAACGAAACTTATATATTTTAAATCAGCAACATGAGCCAAATCTTTTGATATATATATATATATATATATATATATATTGGTATAAAAATTCGATTTTCACGGTTTCAGTTACTTTTCAGCCAGGTCGCTCCTTACTGACAGCTCATTACCACAAACTGTTTGACAGGTGGAAGATTGGTTTGAAAGGTGAACTGTTTGAAATGTGTCAAACAATCATTTAAAGTCTAATAGTGAGGGTCCCAACTACTTTAGAGTGTCAGGCAGGCAAGAAACCCAATTCATAAACTCAGACATTTGAACTAACAAAAAGGTAATTCAATATTAGTCAGACAAAACGGTGCCTGCAATTACAAGGGAAATACGCGTCCAAAACCTAAAAGGGCCTGTCTGCCTTGAGTGTTAGGCGAGTAAACCAATTTATAAGCTACGACCAGTTGCAAATTAATTCTAGGTTTCAAAATAAGTCCCATAATAACTTTAAGTCCAAAAACTCTGAGACCAAAAAAATTATAGGCTTCAAAATGATTCTGTTACCAAATAATTCAGCCCGAAAAATTTTAAGCCAAAAAATTGTAGGTTCCAAAATAATTCTGTCCCAAAATAATTCTAAGTCCCGGAAAATTTTAAGTCCCAGAATAATTTTTAGTCCAAAAAAAAATTCAGTTCTAAGTTTGAGAGGCTGCACAACAATTCTAGGTTGCAAAATAATTCTATGTCTCATAATGATTTTCAGTCCGAAAAATTCTAAGTCCAAAAGGATTATAGGTTCCAAAACAGTTCCAGTCCCAGAAAATTCAAAGTCCCAAAATAATTGTGTCCAAAAAAATTTGAAGCCATAAAGTTCTAGTTTACAACATAATTCTGTCACAAAATTATTACTAAGTCTCAAAATAATTCCAAATTAACAAAATTCTAGGCTCAAAAATATTTCTAAGCACCAAAATATTTCTGTCGAAGAAAAACGAAGTTCATAAAATTATAAGTTCCAAAATAATTCTAAGTCTTAAAATAATTCTCTCTCAAAATAATTCTGTCCAAAAAATGCAAGTCTCTAAAATAATTCTAAATACCAAAATAATTATGTCCTGTCCTAAATAATACTGTCCCTGAAAATTCAAAGTTCCAAAATAATTCCAAGTCTTAAATTTACCATATTCTAACCAAAATGTCAGAAAATCCTCTTATTGGCTGGGATTTCCCTGAAATATTCCCCTGAAGTCCAAAAAATTATAGGTTCCAAAATAGTTCTGTCACAAAATAATTCTAAGTTAGAAAAAAATGTAAGTCAAAAATTATAAGTTCCAAAAGAATTCTGTCAAAAAATTATTCTAAGTCCCAAAATAATTCCAAGTCCCAAAAAATGCTGTTCGAAAATAATTCCAGGTCCCAAGAATTCCAAGTCTCAAATTTATTCTGAGTCCCAGAAATTTATATTTTCCAAAATAGTTCAAAATAGTCAAAAAATAATTTTAAGTCTTAACATTAAGTCCGAAAAAAAATTCTAAATCCCAAAAATATAAGTTTTAAAATTATTCTGTCACAAATTAATTAAGTTACAACCTGGCCGATTGTATTTGTTACAATTTTCGGAGATCGAAACAAGTTCCGATGATCATCAAAAGAATACATCTGTCCAGTGCACATCTCAAATCACCATGGTATGCGTATTCTTGGAATGATGCCAAAAAAGGTGGCCGAAAATAAATCACTGGTAGCATTTACCAAAATTCCACTGCAATTTAGAAATTGATTGTGTAAATAAATCGCTGCAATATTTTGACTCTTACATCAATTGGCCAGCATCCCAAAGAAATATATTGATTGCCTTAGAATATATTTCTACAAACTTTAATTTTATTTTAAGACATAGAAATAAAATTAAAAAAGAATTGATTGGGGGTTAAAAAAATTGGGTGGGGGCATTGGGCCCTTAATGGGAATGTGGGGACTCAAACTCACGCTTAAGCCCGGTGAAAGAAAAACGATGTGCTCAGGACCATAACATTAAATATATTATACCTGCCAGGCTTTAGTCATTATAAGTTTTGGATATCAAAACAAGTTTCATTAACCATAAAAAGAATATGTTGGTTCCAGCAATTTTCTCAAATCACTGTGTTTTGAAAATTGTCTGAATGATACCAAAAAAGGTGCCTGGAAACAAATCACTGATTGCATTTTTATTTTGAGAAATCAATTGCACAAATAACTTGTTATGATGTAGTGACGCTTAGCACCAGTTGGCCAGCGCTCCAAAAACAATACATTGATTGCCTTACAATGTATTTCTAAGGAAATAATATCATCAATGGCTTATTGGCTGAGTCAAGCAACGTGTCATTCTTTTACCATAAGAAATAATTGGTCTCATGTTCGATTAGTACATCAGACATAAATTTCACAAACTCAATGGAAAAATCTGCTCAGAAGCAAAAAAATATGTTGTTAGAAATTAAAAACTGCCACCTTCTATAGTTTTAGTTAACCAGATTGCCATCTATGACTTTTGCTATATAGATGGCAAAATTGAGGGAATCACTGTTTAACCTTCTTCGTGATCATTAGCCTATAAGGAAGAAAAGAGTTGTGGATAGGGCTGTGATGGGACTGCATACTAGCATACTACTAATACTTTCTGTTCTAACAGGCTTAAAATCCGGAATTCTGTAGATGAAACTAGTTTATAAATTAAGTTTCTAATTAGTTTACAAATAATTCCCAGGCTTAACCAAGCAAAAAAGGGAGACTGCCTCCTTCTCAATGCTTTTGTCATTAGAGTGAAGGTTTTGGTGCTTTTGAAAACCTTCTTTTTCCAATTCATTGGCCCAGTAATTCAGTTTATGTCCTGGAAGATTGTGGACAAAAAGTCAAACTTCAGAGTAATGAGCCACGAGCTGAGGTGGAGAGAGCCCCCCTATAATAAAAAAATGTTTTCTGTTCAAACAAGTTTAAGAGCAACACCTTACTTTTTGTAGATAAAACTAGTTTTTAAATTATTTTTGTTATTATTTGGAAACCATATCCTGGCTTAACCAAGATATAATTTGCGGTATCGGTCCCTTAAAACCATTGTTATCTGCTATTAAAATTTAATACCAGCAATAGTAAATTATTACTACCACCCTACTTTTTTCATTTTTCTACTTAAGAGTTAAAATGTCAGATTGAAATTTATATTTTGGACAAAGGAAAGTATTGCCACTTAAAATTGCCGGAAATAATGTTCCTAGTTTAATTTACCACTCCCAATGTAATTTTTTGTCAGAGCTAATGATGGGCAACCTCACTTTTCCACCTCTGTAACGGTAGGTTGAAACATAGAAGTGTGTTACTTTATGCTTCATAGAAAATTTTTTTCAATAATTCCTACCTCCCCTCACCCCTTTCTACGTTTACATGAAGGCTCATGTAGAGTTAATAGTTTTTGTAAGAAAGTGCCCATACCCCCTGCGCAATGAATCACTCCATTCACTTTATGATAGCTGATAAGTAATTATACATTTTCAAACATAAATTAAAAAAAATCACTTGTCTACAATAAAACACAAAATTAATCTAATCCGTTTTGCAAAATTTTTCAAGCCAAATGAACTATTTCATGTGAAAGCAAAATGTAAAATGTCCTCCACTTTCTTACTTTCTGTTTTAATGAGATAGAACACCAGATTATTTCTCAGACCCCTAGATTCGAGAGTTTTTCACAATTTTATTTTTTTTTCTTTAATACAATAATAAATTAGTAAAGATAATAAATCTATGTTAAGGTCAATTCTGGATGAAAATTCCGGTAAACTATTAACTGAAAACAAAAAGGAACAGAAAATGGTAAGTGCCCTGTTAACCAGAGGAGATGGTGGTTCCTTCTAATTTAAACTTGTAAAAAACAATAAAAATGAATTAGCTTATTCAACCTAAAACTAAACTTTACTTTTTTTTTATCTTTATTCTTCTTTTTTCACAGAAATGACTTAGAAACGAACAGAAATTAAGTAAAAAAAAAAGATCTTTAACCAAAGATTTTTGTATTTTTTTTTAATATTTGGTTATAAGAAAGTAGACGTTATAAGTAATTGGTTTCTAAATATTTAAATACTTATAAACCAATTTTGAATTCACGACGTTACAAAAAACATTATATTCACCACCAACTCAAAACAATCAGAATTTACTAAAGATTTGAACTGAAAAACTTTTCCTTTTTGTATCCCATTTATACAATGAGTGCTATTTGTGCTTTGCTGAAAATAATATGTATTTTAAGCAATTTCAAAGTGACAGCAATATCTAAATATTGCATTTGACAGCAATTTCAAATGAAAACTCAAGAGCATATCCAGAGTGAAGGATTTACCTGACTTCAGCACGCACCACCCCTTCTCCTTGCCCAAAGGTTAAATTTTAGTAGTATGTAAGCTACAAACTGCATCTAAACAAATTTTGATGCATGTTGTATATTTTTTTTAATCTACCAAAATAAATCATAATTCCCACATCCCAAAAAATATAGTTTCAGCCGTATAAAATTAAAATGTTCAAAATATATATTTTTTCAATGAAATAAAGTTTAGTATTTATAAAACTAAGGAAAAGCAAAAGGAAGCATCATTTTTTTGTACAAATTGATTAGTTTTAGGATGTAATTTTTCTTTGCCCCTTTGTTGTTAATATTATAACGAATGAAAACCAAATTAATTCTTTAATTAAGCGTTAAATAAAACTATAAAAATTAAAAACTAACATTCTACCTCTAGGCTAATCAAAATTACGCCAAAGATAATTTCTAAGTTTAAAAAATTGTGTCTAAATTCTTCTTTTTACTTTTATTTCATTTAAAAACAAATTAAGCAACAGTTTCTAAATTATCTTTTGAAAGTAAATAGTTCGTTTGTTGAATAAACTCATTTTATTCTTTGAAGTGCAGTTTTGTATTCATACATCAGTTGGTATCTCTTATGCGTTTTAAAGGAATATTCATAAAAAAAAAAATATTAGTGGACATTGAACATATATATCAGCGTGATGGATCAAGATTGACATTATAAAATGTAATCGCTTTAATTTCAAGAGATTCTGCTAATATATTTATCATTCAATGTTACAATGATAAAAGAGAAATTACCTAAAAAGATAATACTGCAAATGACACTCACGCTATAATTGAAGCGCAAAAGGAAAACTTCTCGGTTCATTTATCTAGTAATTTTTGTTTGCTGGGAGTTTGAGTTGAATATCAGTTTAATGTTTGGTACGTTGTGATTACAAAATTGGTTTATAGGTGTTCAAATATTAAGAAATCAGATACTCTTAACCACTACGTACTTATAACCAAATACTTACAAGTTTTCAAATACTTATAACTGCTATTGCAATGCCTAAAATTAGGCTACAAGGGAATCAACTTCGCAGTTAGTATGTCTAGTAAATTTTGTTTGTTTCGAATTTGAGTTAAATATCTCTTTTACTTTTGATTCATTGTAAGTTTATTATTTGTTTGATTTATCATTAAATGTAATATTTCTTTTCTTTTTATTTTTGCTAATTGTTTATTATAACTTTAGCTATTTTATTTTTGCTCTGCTTAGACATATTTTTACTCTTGAGTTTTGATCGAAAAACCTTGTTTTTATTTAATAGCTGGTGAGATAAGATAATATGTTTTTTTTTAAATTATCATCACAAGCCCACAAAGGACCGAATTGGGACTTTGGAGTCGACAAATTATATATCAACTAAACCCTTTACTGTTAATTACCTCCTGTGATGTCGGAAAACTAAAAAATCAATGTAACAAAGAAGCCAAAGATTTTTTACAGGGGAAGGATTAGAGCCTGAATCTTGCAATACACTTTTCAGGTCTCAAAGGACACAGGAGGGAACCAAGACTTAGAACCCTTTGAAAAGGCATGGGACCTTTTCATCACAGTCTAGATCCTTGAGAAGATAGTCCTTCACACCGATACCTACACGGCCAAGTACCACCTACATTATAGATTTAGCCTTGTTGATAAGCAGAAACACTTGAAATCAGTCAACAACCCTTCGAGATACAATTCTTCTTTGGCCTGCTGTATTTCTTTAGAGCGGGCAGTGAAGAGGGCAAACGTTTCTTCACAATAGATGGAACTAGGTGGAAGTTTTTGACACTGCAATGAGCCTGAAGTGATTCCATTATATGAAAAACTGTCGTCAGTTTGATAATAGGCACACACGTCATGAAATAGGCGGACCTCTAGCTCCCATCAAAGAGGCTAATAACCTCTTTATCACTAAGCACAAATTATTCACAACGTATGCGCTAGACAATTGGTGAAATGCTAGCTGCATTAAGAGGGCAGTTTAAATTCAAAGAGTAAATTTGTTCTAAACCCAAAATGTATGCAATGAAGAATGAATGTCTCTCGGTCTTGAAGACATTTTATCCACTTGTTTTCCTTGTGTACAATGGATATGAAACACCTATGGTTGAAATCCATTATGATTCAGTTCCAACACAAACATGACCATTATCACACACTTGAAGGGCTCAAACCCGAAAATCACAGCCGGCAAATGGTTCACATCCATAAATCTTATTGAAACTCTTAGACCCTTAAGAATAATACCAACATAGGTAAGGTGAAAAAATAACAAAAAAAAATATCTTCTTTTCTTGCAAGTCATACAACAGAACCTAAGTCGTCCATATTTAGATTTAGAGGCTATATGAACTTGGTGTCGGAAGTTCCGAAGAAAAAACACTGTACACGTCATTTATGACGTACAAAAAAAATTATGGAGTAGACTCTCCAGACCAAAATTGGTCTATCTACACGACTAGCATGAAAAGGATGGTCCACGGATATGTGGCATGGGACAAAGCTGGAGCTAATGCAAATGTTCTTCTGAGCTACTCAGCACCCAAAGAAAAAGTCTTGATACAGCATATAGCCTGATAGACTGATAGAGAAATGCCATATTTCCAATGCCTTAATAGTAAATAGTTGAATGATTGTTGTGTTTTAGTGTTTCTAAATTATATATCTGAATATATTTTAAGTGAAATTGTGGTAAATTTAGAACAGCAGTTTTCTCTAATTTTTAAAAAGTTAGGTCCCTAGACCCAACGCTGCTGTTAACCTAACTGCTTTTCACCCTGAAAGATAAAGGCTAAGGACTTCATCAGCACCTCTTCCTTTTAAACTAAATCTTCTTTCCTTCTAATGTCAAGTTTTTCTTCATTGTTTTCTTTACTTTTTCCTACAACTTTATCATGGTTTAGTAAAATCCCTAATTAATAAAAATGATCAACTTTTAATGAAAGAGAAATCAAATCGGATGATTAGTTGCAACCAAGTTAAATTTACTTGGAAATAGTTTCATCCCTTCACCAGGCCAGGGGGCAATTTGAAGACTGTGATCTAATGATCTGTAAGAAAAAAACTTCTTCAACTCCTCTTATATAGATTGAAATATTTGATTTTCTATAATGATTTTCATAATTTTCTATAATTTGAAGATTTAGTTTTCTAAAAGTTGCCAGGAGCGTTGGAAAGTACCAGAGAAAGAGAACATTTTTGCTTAGGATTTTGATTTATAAATTTCTGCTGTTTGTAAAAAAAAAAGAAAATTGGTGTTCTCATCTGCATAGAGTATTAATAACGATAAATTGTTACGGATCCTTGGAACTTCTTTAGTCATCTCTTGTGAATAAAATGAAGAATCAGAGAGTTTAGTTACATTAGTTAAATTAATTACACTCGTTGAATTTATAATACTGATCATTTAGTAATTCACAATTTATCCAAGGTGATGAATACTACGAGATAATGAGTACTTTTCTTTTTCTGAAATCTAAATGAAGAGCTAATTTTTTGTTTGAATAGAATAATACACTGGAGTTATTATCCTTACAGATGAATATCTATGTAGGAAATACAGCGTTACGCATTACTTGAATGCTAATACCTCTGAGTTTAGCCAATTAGGGTCGATTTCTATATGGAACGTCTTTTTTTATTTTATTTTTTGTCTAGGATCTAGCAGCTCAGAAAAATTTTAAACTTTCCATAGAATAGAATCCCAACAACAGTCTCGAAAATTTATGCTCCTTGAACTTGATTCGGATGAGTTTTAACGATATTCTGAAATCTAGCTTAAAGTCAGTTTTTTTTAACCAGAAATTTTTTCGTGAAAGACCCCCAGAGGTGAGTGTATTTGTTTTGGTGTATTAAAATTTTTTACTTACCTGTGTTAGAATTTCTAAGGCGTTAATTTTAAAATATCCACACAGTAAAGACACAGTGTTGGATAACTTAATGTTTAACAAATTGGGAACTTTGGGTATTTCAGTAACACACAAATTCTTATAGATTAGAAAATGATGATATATTATAGTTTGGAGATTCCTCCCGAACAATTTTTGATTTCTAATGAGACTGTCACAACACTAGACAAACTAAGTGATCATTAAGTAGAGCCTATTATGGTCACAATTCACTATGATATTGGGGTAGTCAGTGACACAGAAAAAGAAGAGGACGGCCACAGAGACTCTTTGAATAATCTTTTAAGTGATGAACAGAGTTTATAGTGCTAGATATCACTATACTTCCATTATAGATGAACTATCTGGATATATTTATATCCAGACTTCCGGCCACTTCTACTTTTTATGCTGATGCTGTAGAAAGCCACCATAAAATACAACCCTAAAATCATCACAAGAACAGTCTTCAAAACATGTAACTACAAGATCTGAACCTTCAAAGAAACTTCAAAGGATTGGGGTTTGACGATATAAACCCCAGACGCCAAAATTAAAAAGGTAGCATAGTCTGGGGGTTTTTCCAAAAAAAAATACATAAAATAAAAGACAAGGTTAGTTTAGAGATAATTTTTTTCAGTACCGGGACGAAACTATTTTGCTAGAGTCATATGGGAAACAACCACTGTTGTGTCAAATACTCAAAAAAAGTATTTAAGTATAAGTACCAAGTACTTCAAGCACTTAAGTTCCGTATTATCCTCTCTGGTCAAAAATGCGTCTAATGCCGTGAGCCGTAAGGAAGATAGACTCGCCACTAATCTCTATATCCATCAGGTTTTTTCAAGTATGTAATACAAGTGTTTCTGACTATATCCTTCCTCAAATCGCTTTATTTACTCCTTAATTAATAGTAACTCCAGTAATTTACATAAATACCAAAAAACTGTAATAGGCCTATAGGAGCAACAATGCCGGCTATCTTATATTTTTTCCAAACAGGAATCAATTTATAAGTAAAAACATAATTGAGAACAATACCAGAAATTAAAATTATTCGGTAAAATAAATGTAGATGTTGCAGCAGCCTATCACACGTAAGTAATAAATGAGAACCATATAATTGATAAAAACGAAGCGAATCTTTTTTTGAAGGCGAATGATACATTGTATATGCCACTCGCCGTAGCTACGAAATCAATATGTGATTCAGTATCAATTAGACTATTCACTAGTAGTGATTCATAGCGAGTTTCTAATACTGGATCAGGTGGAGAAAATTCGCTGGTGAAATAGCTGATCCAGTCACTCTTACTTGGAGACTTTTAAATGAAAACTTTTGACTTTTTTCTCCCAATGAATCACCAGTTATCATTTGGTTTAGTGTAAACTGTTTCAATGATGGACTAAATAATACTAAAAACAATGTTTAGAGATATTGAGATAATTTAGAGATAATATTTAGCTACTATTTTAAATATGTTGAGTTTCTTTGAAATTCAGAATTAAGTAATGACTCTACTCACTGGTGCTCTCCGAGAAGGTGCCTATAGGTGCACCTATATGCCTCTAGGTGATGTTACTTAGTTACATATCTAACATAAAAATCCTAAGCCATCCTTCTACTTGTCACAATCCAACCCTTGAAGTTGTATTTGTGAGGCCCTGTTGTTCATTGTGATGTCTTAAAAACAACATTAAAAGCTTCAAGGAGCCCTATATTCTTAT
>JAQQPU010014459.1:9669-22700 GCA_029168905.1 Artemia sp. Kazakhstan ARC1039 | reverse complement strand
TAAGTTTTAATGTCGCTCCTTACTTTCAGTTAAAAAAACTTGTTTTTTTTATTTAATTTTTGAACGTTTTTGAATAAATGCAGGTTTTGATCTTGGCTCACCATACATGAATAATTAAAACACAATTTTCATATTAATTTACTTTTATTTGGTTAAATGGCTTTCTCGAGACTTGTTTAATTTTATTTACGAACGTTTTTATTAGTAATAAATATACGTAACTTACGAATTAACTTAAGTAACGAACATCTATATTCATATATTTTTAATACGTATATTAGGGGGTTCGCCCCCCAGTCAATACCTTGCTCTTTAAGAGAAAGTTCGAATTTTGTTCCAATTCTTTAAAAATGACCGCTTAATCACAAAGGCCGTTAATTAGAATAAATAGCTCTTATGAAAGTACTAAAAAATCTTTGGCTTAAAGATCAAGGTATTGACTAGGGGGTGAACCCTATCATATATGTAATGTTTTCTGTTCGTTTAAAGTTTTGATGTTGCTGCTGTTGCAGTGGAAAAACTTATTTTTTTATATTTAATTTCTTATCTTTTTTTAAATAATGCTGGGAAGTCCGGCCTCCCCTTCATAGCAATGTCCCTTCCCCCATGAAAACTTTCTTCATGGAAAGATCCTCCCAAATAACCCCCGAACCACCCCCCCCCCACTACCAGGAGAAATATCCCCTGGAAACGTCTGTATACTTCCCAATAACCAATACTATATGTTAACATTGGGTAAAGTTCATAACTTTCAGCCCTCCCTCCGGGAGCTTCGGGGGATTAAGTCATCCTAAAAGACATACTTATAATATTTTTGAACATGCTGAACAAAATGGCTATCTCAAAATTTTGATCAGCTGACTTTGGTAAAAAAAATGAGCGTGGGAGGAGGCCTAGTTGCCCTCCATTTTTTTGGTCACTTAAAAACGGCACTAGAACTTTTAATTTCCATTCTAATGAGCCCTCCCACGATATTCTAGGACCACTGGGTCGATACGATCACCCCTGGGAAAAAAAAACAACAAAAAAAACAAACAAATAAACACACACCCGTGATATTTCTTCTGAGGGCTTGCAACCCCCCAAAAAACAGGAAAACTTCTTTCGCTCAAAAAAATTTTGATGTTACTCCTTTGTCAATTTCAAAATTACAATTTCTAAATTTGATTCTGTTTTTTTTTTTCAATATTATTCTTAGGGTTCTCCTAAACAAGCAGGGTTATCACCTCTTTTAAACCCCAAAACTCTAAATATTGAACAATGGTATTAGCGTTGTTTGTATAACAATGCCTTTAATAAAAGAGCTCATTAGGGTTTATTTGCTTTAAACAATATAAGATTATTCGAAATCAATTTCAACCCTCTTTCGCACTCCTTGGGTATTTAAAAGCTGATATTTTCCGTTACAAAATTTATTAAAGTTATAGTTTTGCAACATTAACATCATTATCAAACAGTTCGTGGTAACGAACTGTAAGTAAGGAGCGACCCGGCTCAATGGTAATCGAAACTCTAGAAAATGGTATTTTGATACAAATAGATACATTAAAAGAATCAAGTTTTAATGCTGATTTCAAATATATAAGTTTCATCAAGTTTAATCTTACCCATCAAAAGTTACGGGCCTGAGAAAATTTGGCTGATTTTCGGAAAAAGGGGGAAAGACCCCCGAAAAGTTATAGAACCTTAATGAAAATCACACCATCATATTCCGCGTATCAGAAAACCCTACTGTAGAGGTTTCAAGCTCCTATCTACAAAAATGTGGAATTTTGCATTTTTTGCCAGAAGAAAGATCACGGATGCGTGTTTGTTTTTTGTCTTTTGTTTGTTTTTTTCCCAGGGGTGATCGTATCACCCAGTGGTCCTAGAATATCGTGGGAGGGCTCATTGGAACGGAAATTAAAATTTCTAGTGCCATTTTAAGTGACCAAAGAGAATGGAGGGCAACTAGGCTCCCTCCTACGTTTATTTTTTTCCCTAAAGTCACCCGATCAAAGTTATGAGATAGCCATTTTGTTCAGCATGGTCGAAAATATAATAATTATGTCTTTTAGGATGACTTAATCCCCCGAAGTCCCCGGGGGGAGGGCTGAAAGTTATGAACTTTACCCAATGTTAACATATAGTATTGGTTATTGGGAATTATATAGACGTTTTCAAGGGGGATTTTTTCTGGTAGGTGGGGGGGGTCGGGGGTTATATGGGAGGATCTTTCCATGAAAGAAGTTTTAATGTGGGAAGGGACATTGCTATGAAAGGAGCGCTGGATTTACCAGTATTATTAAAGAAAAAGATCAGAAATTAAATAAAAAAAACAAGTTTTTCAACTGAAAGTAAGGAGCAACATCAAAACTTAAAACGAACAGAAAATATTACTTTCCCCCTTTTTTCTAAAATCAGCCAAATTTTCTCAGGCACATAACTTTTGATGGGTAAAACTAAACTTGATGAAATCTATATATTTGAAATCAGTATTGAAATCTGATTCTTTTGATGTATATATTGGTATCCAAATTCCGTTTTTTAGAGTTTCGGTTACCATTGAGCCGGGTCGCTCCTTACTTACAGTTCGTTACCACGAACTGTTTGACAAGCGTGTGGTAGCCCTACTCTTACTGTTTGCCATCCCCGTTTGCTTTTAACATTAGCTATACTATTAGTTTGCCTATTAATAGTTATTTATAATTGTTTAAACTTATAAGTATTACATGACCTTATCTATGCTGGCCTTAGCTTTTAATTTGGCTCTTTACTTTTCTTAAAAAATGCCATATTTTTTCGCAAATATATCTTTTAAATTGATAAAAGAAAATGTTTGAAAACATTTTCAAATGTTTTGAAAATGTAGTTGGTCTACCACCCTTTGGCATCCCTAAGATTATTGGATTTAATTTCCGATGTTGTGATCCTGGGAAAAGTATTTGCTAGTGCTTAACCTCAAAAACTATGTAAGATAAGACTAAGGTAAGTTTCATTAATCCAAGAAAAAATAAATAGAATATCAAACAGCTATAAATCATAACGTAATTCTTTTCTCTATATAATATTAATTTAAAATACTTTTCCACCAAATAGATTTTTCAAAGAAAAGTAATGATCTCCATTAAACCAAAAATGAGTAAAAATATAATAATCTTCCAAGCGTAAAACTGCCACAAATTACCATCAATAAATAAATTAAAACCAAAATGAACAAAAATTAGAATAAATAACAGATGCAATCCACCAGGGGCTGAATTTACCCTTCCTTCTGAAGACCAGAACATAATTTGCACTATAATGGGAAAAAATGAATGTGAATAGACAGTTTAATATTCATATGCTGATATTTATTCCTTAAAGTCATAATAATTTTTGATTAATTAAAAATTGAAAACATTTAAAATATCCTCTACTGAGACCAAATTATATTTTAAACTTAATTTTTACAATTATGATAACATCGTTTTAACTAAAATTAATTTCAATCGAATTCTATCAGATGCAATTCAATATCGAATTCTTAATCAACATATTTACATTATTAGATTCATTAGTTAAAGATATATTTGCTAACCGGGCCATCGCGGTGATAATGCCCATACTTTATTAGACAATCGTTTAAAATTTCTTATTAGAAAGGTTTTCTTATTTTTGTATGTTTTCACCCTGTTTTCAACAAATTTTGCAGTGTAAAAAAACAAAATACAAAGCAAATTTCAAAAATGTTATTGAGTAAATAGTAACAGCCACCAATAGAGAAAGCTTTTTTTAAGAGGAAAGGGCATTTTAAAGAATAAAATCACAGAGAATTGATTGATCGTTTAATCTTAACACTTTAGTTAACACTAGTCCACATTAGTCTTAACTCTAGCCTTTACTTCAACCTCAGAAAAGTCAAATAACCTGTAAATTTTCAGCAAAATTTGCCACCGACTGTCATGTTAGAAAACTCAAATCATGCAAAAGCATTAATAAGGGTTACGGGTAGGAATATTTATAAGTGACGGGGGCGGGGGATGTTTGGCTGCCAAACCCCTGTTTATAGTACCCCTTACAAATCCAACTATTAGAAAAATGAGTTCCATCAAAACTATTTTGGGAACGTTGTCGTACTGTTTACTATCGATGCACGTAAGTGAGGCTTTGAACCAACAGGACAATAAAAAGTGATTAAAGATAGCAAATTATAGTTCTTCCGCTTAGCATAAACTTTTAAAATACTATTAATTCTTACGCTTGCTGTGGTGTAGTGGAAAGTTCTGTGCCTGGTAGTCGGAGGATTTTAGATTTAATCCTGCATGGCGCAAGGGAATCAAAATAAGGTCAAATATTTGGGATTACAGAATCAAACAATTTTTTAAACCTTTAAACCTAAAAGAGTGAATTTTTGTCCTTTGTTTATAGGGTAACTAATATAAATAAACAAACAACAATTGGGGTTGGTCACACTGTTTTAATATTTGAGTATTTCCCTTAAATTTTCCCTCATTATTTGTTTTTCAATCATCATATCAGAGAACAACAGATACAACAGACTCGTCGTATCAGAGAATAACACTCTAGCGTTGCCTGTAGTATGGAGCTATAAGGCTTCAATGTATGGCTATTTTTTATCGAAGACACTTCATATGAAAGGAGGGGGTCTTATAAACTTTAAACGGGGCTCATTCAATTGAAAGATTAAAAGTTCTGGTACAAAAGACATCGAAGCAGAATTTTGAGATATCCATTATATTAAAATAATCCAAAGGCCAAATAACTCTAACTCCACGCTTGACGTCTCCTCTACAGTCCTTAGACAAGGGCTCTAAGTTATAAAAGTGGTCCATTGCTTACGTTTTTTATTATTCGGAAAAGGGCTCAATCCTGGGTCCCCAAAATATTAGGGGATCAGCAATATCTAAGGAATTGCTGAGGATATTAAGTTGAAACTTGAACGCCACGAGGAGCAGTTATTGGAAGGAAAATAGTTGCCCTTACCCTTTTAAATGCCCCCTCCCAACAATACCGATCAGTATTTTGAAAAGATCAATTTTGTTCAAAATAGTCAAAATGTTTATTAGCAATGCCTCCGGGGATGTAAAGCCTTCTACAACTTACGGGGAAGAATTATGAATTACGCAATATGCCCCATGTTTAAGTGAAAAATCTATCACTGGGAAAGGGGGAATGGTTGATTTTGGGTGTGTCCAGAAAAGCTGAGGGTATTAAAGTGAAACTTCGAAAAATATTGGTGGTTATGCTAAACTAAATCAAAAGCATCCTATTTGCATCCAGTTTATCAAAAATGTGTTTCTGCTATTTTTAAAACAGCCGAGGCTATTAAATTAAAACTTTCAGGCCATGTTGAGGGAGATTTTGAAAAACTGTGGGAGTGTGACCAGCACCCCTCTCGTGCCTTCTTAATTCCCCTCTCTCCAAACAAAATTCATCAAAATTCTGAAATATCCATCTTGCTCAAAAGGGTCAAATAACTGTACTTCTAGGAAGAAACTTCAGTGAATATAGAGAATATATGCTGAACTGAATCAAAAGGTACCTCTGTGCATCCAGGCTAACACAGAAGGAAACTGCAATATCATAGGAATGGTTAAATTTATTGCTTTGAAACTTTCAAGACCATTGCTAAAACACTTGTTACTACTGTGACGGCAATTGCGAAGGATCGCAACTGCAACTGTGACAACTTGCGACTGCAAAAACTTCGACTACACCTAATTGCGACTACGACTAATTCTGCTTGTGACTACTCACAGAAAATTTAAAGGGGGATGCTGATAAATCTAAAAAACAAACAAAAAAAAACACCAAGCGCATGTTAATTGTTGAAAGGGTACATCAGCAACATCTTGGGAATGACTGTGGATAGTCGATTGAAAAATTCAAGGTGTGTTTAATATTGCATGGAGAGCAAAGTCCCTGTTGTCCTTTTTAGATGTTTTCCCTGGATACCACAATACTGATCGCAATTATGGAGTAACCACTTTGTTTAAACTAGTCAAAAGGTCTTGAAACTGCCTCTAGCAGTACCATGCACCCATAGCCCCCCGGGAAAGGTCTGTACATCCTGCAATGTCCCTAATTTTTTGACACAGGATTCACCACTATAAAAAGGGGTGTTTGATCCTAGGTTTATCAGAAAAGACTAAAGGTATTAAGGAGGAAATTCGGGAAATGTTGAGGGAGACGTTAAACTGAATCAAAAGACACTCTCTATATCCAGATTATCATAAACGGTGTATCTACAATATCCTAGGAACTGCTAAAGGTATTAACTTGAATCATTAAGACCACTATAGCTACTACTACTCCTTTGACTTTAACTGCAATTAATTTAAAAAACTTTTTCCACAAAATAAGTTTATAAAATAAGTTATTATAAAATAAGTAAAGAACTCCATTAAACAAAAATTGAGCAAAAATAAAATAAAATAAAATAATCTACCAAGCGTGAAACTACCACAAATCAGCATCGATAAATAAATGAAACCCAAAACGAACAGAAATTACAATAAATAACCGAGTCAAACTCAAAACGAGCAAAAATTAACATAAGTTGGGTGCAAAACCCCTATGCCTTCCCAAGGCCAGAACAAAATTTGCACTTTACTGAAAAAATACAAATGAATGTGCATTGTCAGTTTAATATACATAAACTGATGCTTAGTAATCAAAATGTTAATATTATTTGATTTATTAAAGTTATAAAAGTAAAAACATTTATATTTTTTTCAGTAAACTGCAAATTTTGTTCTGGCTTTAACAAATTAAAGTTAATGGTCATATCAAACACAAGGATAACAAATACTTATATTGGAATTGAAATTGAAATGATGAAATTGAATATTTAAGCCAAACTTAAAAGAAACAAAATTATCACAAACAGGAGTCTGGCTACTGTCCCCTTCCCCCTCTCCTAACCGTACAAACTCCTAATCTTAATGTGTTATTTGTATTTCAATGAAAAATTAGTATTGCAAACTTTGTTTTACATTTAAAATATTGGAAGCCAAAAATAAAAATCAATTAAATAGAATTTTGAATTGCTGAGATCTCCAGGATTTAATATCCACTACTACTACTACTAACAACTTAACGCAGCCCCAAGCCACCTGAGGCCAACACAGCTACGCACGCTCCTCTTCCATTCCAATCTATTCAAAGCCTCCCTTTTTACACCCGCCCATGAAGTTCCCATTTCCTTTAAATCTTTCTGTATGACATCCTCCCACCCAGAGACAACACACACACAGGGACGACACACACAAAGAGACGACACACATACAGAGACGACACACACACAGCGACACACAGACAGAGACGACACACACACCGAGACGACACAAAGGACGACCTGCTTTCCGTTTAGCCCTAGACGGTTGGCCGAAAAGAACAATCTTCGCCAATCTGTCATCCTTCATCCGCACAACGTGCCCTAGCCACCTCTACCTTTCTTTCATTATAGCCCTAGAGAGCGGTATTGAACCACATTTTTCGTATAGCCTATTGTTTGAAATACGGTCAGTCAGCCGAATACCCAGAACAATCACTAAGCAATTTCTCTGGAAAACATCTAACAAATCTTCATCCACTTTTCGGAGCGCCCATGCTTCAAAGCCATATTTGACCACTGTCATCACTGTAGCTTCTAATATTCTAATCTTGGTTTGCAGACTTATCTTCCTATTCTTCCAAACTTTTTTTAACCGTGAAAAAACACCCTGAGCCTTGGCTATTCTCCTTTTGACATCTTCACTGCTCCCGCCATCTTTACTAATAATACTACCAAGGTAAGTGAAGCTGTCCACCTGATCAATCTTTTCATTACCCAATTTCACCTTTTCATCTTCACTTATTCCTAGCCTTAGTGACTTGCAAAACCTCTAAAACTTCATTCATTTTGCTCACACTTTCATCTAGGATGCTTAAATCATCAGCATAATCTACGTCAAGGAGACTTTTTCCTCCCCATTTGATTCCGTGGTCTCCCATTGCCTTTCCTGTGCTCCTTAAAACAAAGTCCATCAAAATAATCCATATAAAGGGGGATAGAACACAACCCTGGTTAACTCCTGATTTAATACAAAACCAGCTGCTAACCTCATTTCCTACCGTAACCACAGCAGTGTTATTCTCGTGCATAGCACTAATCACTTTAATGTATTTGTCTGGTATACCATACAAGGATAAAACCTTTACTAAAGCTCTTCTATCAACAGAATCGAACGCTTGCTCATAATCAATAAAACTGAGGAACAAAGGTGTTTGAAAACTCAGGCACTTCTCAATTATTAACCTAAGAGTGACAATTTGTTCGACATATCCTCTACCTTTTCTAAAGCCGCACTGTTCTTCTCTTAAAGCTTTGTCGACGGCATCTCTCAGTCTAAGAAGTATCATATTACTAAGTAATTTACTATCTACAGAGACCAGACTAATCCCTCGATAATTACCACACTCACTTTTATCACCTTTTTTATAAAGTGGCTTAATTAAGGTTTTCCTAAAATCGTTAGGTACTTCCCCTTTTTCAAAAATCATATTCATAATCTTCAGTAGCTTATTTTTAACCTCAGAGCCACCATATTTAAGATACTCATTTACCATCCCATCAGCACCTGGAACCTTATTATTTTTTAGTCCTTTTAGTACTGTCGCTAATTCCTCCTCACAAAAAAAATCTTCCTTCACATCGAATGTATCACAATCTTTTTCATTTTCCTCTATATCTCTTCCTTCAACTCTATCTCGGTTAAGCAAATTCTCAAAATGTTCGGCCTATCTCTCTTTAGTTTTTTCCTTATCGCTAATTGCGGCCCCATTCCTATCATTAACTGGGCCAAGTCCGCAATGACTACTCCCTCTCAATTTGTTAACATCCCAATACAATATTTTACTATTATGCCGTCTAGCTGCATCTTCCAGATCCACGGCAATTTTATCCATGGCCTCCATTTCACACCTCCTTAGTTCATATTTTATTGCTTTCTCCACTTTCTTTACACTCCTTTTGTTTTCATATGATCTATCACTAAGGTAATTCTTGTACAAGTCCTTTCTCCTTTCTATCAAACATAAAGCTTTTTCACTAATATTCTTAACTGCATTTCTAGCTTTCTTCCCTAAGACACCTTCAGCAACTTCACAAATTATTTTTCTAAAATTATTTTAACCATCTTCCACATTATCAAATTTTAAACTCTCAAGTTTAGTATTTAACTGATCCTGGAAAGTGTCTCTCAAATTCTTATCCTGGAGTCTACCAACATCATAACTTCCCGGGAGGTAGTTACCCTTCCGATATTTCAGCTTTAAATTAACCCTTGACACTACTAGATGGTGATCTTTGCTTTTAACATCAATAACGGCACTTCTATATACCCTAGTATCTTGTATTGATCCTGCCAGTCTTCGGTTTATAATAACATAATCAATAAGGTTTGCTGTCTTACCATCACGTGAATACCATGCTAACTTCTGAGCCATTTTATGACCAAACACCGTATTGGTTATAACTATATTGTTATACCTACAAAATTGCAAAAGTCTGTATCCATTACTGTTTTCTTTTCCTACACCAAATTTACCTAGGCTAGGATACCATCTATCCCTATTTCTACCAACTTGGGCGTTAATATCTCCCAGTAACAACATCATATTTCTACCTGGGACCATGTCTTTTTGCTCCTGTAACTTTAAATAAAATTCATCTGATTCACTAGTATCTCCGTCAGTCGGTTCTACAGGGGCATATACTACTATAACTGATACCCTGAACTTTTTAGTCATAAAATGAGCAATTAGTATTCTATTATTAATACCTTCCCAGCCTAAACAAGACTTAGCAGCTTCCTTATTCATCATGAGCCCTACTCCCTGTCTATGCACCCCATCCTTCCTGCCTGAGTAAACAAATTCTATATCACCTAATTTCATACTTCCTACCCCTGGGATATGAGTTTCTGAAACTCCTAATAAATTCAGTTTGAATCGTCTGAACTCGTCAGTCAAAATGCCGATACTATAGTCATTTTTTAGCGTCGTAACCTTCCAAGTTCCAATTTTCATGTTCTTTAAATGATTGAAATTATTTTCGCTTCAAGAAAAGCAATGATCCTGGATACAAGTGCAGGACGGGGATCACATATCTTCTCAAGTCTACACCGAAGTGCTTAAGCCGGCTTAGAACCGGACAGCAAGAAGTCCCTGGGACCTCCATGAATGGGGGCTTTGTGCAATCCTGGGCCCATCTTGGTCAAAACATGGTTTTCAGCAGTTGGCGATGCTCTTCTATAAACAAGAGTCGAAATCCTGCACAGACAATCTCAAGCCTATTACCTCCGACTCATTATATATTCATACCTACAAATATTATGCTACATCGGGGAGGCAGCCCATAATAGATAAATTAGCTAGGAAGAGGTTTTTCAGCCCAAAAACGCCCATCAAAACATACCAAGCCCAGATGAATTATCCATTAGTCAGAATCCCGTGCGAATGCTGTGTCGTTTACTAGGCTATAATTTCCTCCAGGGGTGCCACTCCTCAAGTAGGAATAGAGTTGACTGCAAGGTCCCCAGTGTTGCAGGTACCCCGAAAGGGTCGAGGCAACCCTTTGCAGAGGCCTTTGTCCATGGACCTGGATCTTACACCCTGCCGCAGTTGTCCTCCTATAGAGGATCCTCCCGCGATGGTGTTCTGCATCAGTAGAGTAGTACATTCCATTTTGCCTAGATTATGTTCCTTCCCATCCTATTTGCCTAGATTACGTTCCTTGGCACCTTTCCAGAGCATGTACTTATGGATTTGAATACTTTATGTTCATTCATGTGCTATTTGCATACTTTACGTTCCTTGGCACCTTTCCAGAGCATGTACTTATGGATTTGCTTGCCTTATGTTCCTTGGCGTCTTTCCAGAGCATGTACTTATGGATTTGGGTGGATTATGTTCCTTCCTATGCTATTCTAAGGGTTTATGTTCCTTCCTATGCTATTCTAAGGGTTTATGTTCCCTCCCATGCTATTCTAAGGGTTTATGTTCCCTCCCATGCTATTCTATAGCGCTATGTTCCTTCCTATGCAATTCTAAGAGTTTATGCTCCCTCCCCTGCTATTCTACAGTGCTATGTTCCTTCCTATGCTATTATAAGGGTTTATGTTCCTTCCTATGCTATTCTAAAAGTTTATGTTCCCTCCCATGCTATTCTATAGCGCTATGTTCCTTCCTATGTTATTCTATGGGACCTCTACACGTGATTAAACACATGTTTTGAAACTACATGCTATTTGGTTGTCTTTCCTTGGTACCTTTCCAAACGAGTGGGGATTCCCCACTGGCTCCTACACATTTCAAAAAGCGACCAATTCTTTACCTATAAAGTGGCCAAGCACGTTTTGAAACTACATGCTATTTGCTTGCCTTTCCTTGGTACCTTTCCAAACGAGCGGGGATTCCCCACTGGTTCCTACAAATTGCAAAAAAGTGAGCAGTATGAGCGGAGATTCCCCATACAAGTTTGTTTCAACTCCAATTTTTTCAACCAGACTGGTTTTTGAGGCAACATCCGTTTTTTAGGGGCCAATCAGAGACAGCGGAGCTTGCTCAATATACGATAACTCGACTGGTGATTGGTTACAAATAAAAGGAGAGATTTTCTATTCGTCCTTGAGATTTTGTATATAATGGCCATACCTTACGATTAAATTTTCATTATGATTTAACATACTATGGATATTACATTAAATATTATTAACATTGAAGCAATGGATACATCAATTTACAATGTGAGTACAATTTACTAAATTTCTTAATTTATTTCCAAATAGAATAATTTTACCATCCCCACTAGTAAATTCAAATTCAGGGGCATAGCCCCCCCCCACAATACAAACCCTACAATATGTCGAGTATAATCGCTAGAAAATGTAAAGTACGCTCTTTTTCCATTATGTAAATAAAATCCTTCCTCTTCCCCCTCTGTTTACAAATTTAATTCTTTAGATTTAGTTCTTTTCCTTCAAAAATGTCAGTTTCCCATCATGCATTTAAGATATGTTGTCTTTTTCCGATCTAAATAGACCCATATGTGTTACAACAAACGGTCAGTTTTGGAAAACAGACTTCGCACGCTCGTGTTATAACAGATTAATAACACATGTTTGTCTGATTCAAGACACTTTGAAAATATAGATAAAGTTGCTATTAAAATCGATAATTAAAAGAATAGTACACAAACTTAGAATTTATATACATCCAAATCGTATTCAAAATATTTTCTTGGGAAGAAATTCACAGTTACATTCTCTTGATTTTTCAAAGTTCATTTTGAATTTCTTTCGTTGAAATGCAAGAGTTGGAATATTTCAGTAGTGTTTTGTTGTGCTTTACCTTGTCAGAGTTACAATCTCTTGATTTTTCAAAGTTCATTTTGAATTTATTTCGTGAAATGCAAAAGTTGGAATATTTCAGTAGTGTTTTATCGTGGTTTACCTTGTCACAGTTACATTCTCTTTATTTTTCAACGTTCATTTTGGATTTCTTTCTTTGAAATGCAAGAGTTGGAATCTTTCAGTAGTGTCTTGTTGTGCTTTACCTTGTCACAGTTACATTCTTTTGATTTTTCAAAGTTCATTTTGAATTTCTTTCGTGAAATGCAAGAGTTGGAATATTTCAGTAGTGTTTTATCGTGGTTTACCATGTCACAGTTACATTCTCTTGATTTTTCAAAGTTCATTTTGAATTTCTTTCATGAAATGCAAGAGTTGGAAAATTTCAGTAGTGTTTTGTCGTGGTTTACCTTGTCACAGTTACATTCTCTTGATTTTTCAAAGTTCATTTTGAATTTCTTTCGTGAAATGCAAGAGTTGGAATATTTCAGTAGTTTCTTGTTGCGCTTTACCTTGTCACAGTTACATTCTCTTAGTTTTTCGAAGTTCATTTTGGATTTCTTTCGTTGAAATGCAAGAGTTGGAATATTTCAGTAGTGTTTTGTCGTGGTTTACCTTGTCACAGTTACATTCTCTTGATTTTTCAAAGTTCATTTT
>JAQQPU010014458.1:0-22701 GCA_029168905.1 Artemia sp. Kazakhstan ARC1039 | reverse complement strand
TTATGGCAGACAATAGCAACACCTAGTTACATAGTTACAAGCATCAAAATTCTTCAATTGTTTTCAGTTTTTTTGTATTCTCACAGATTCAGTAACAGTAACAGTAGGCTGTACGAAAAGTGTGGTTCAGTCCCGCTTTATAGGCCTATACTGAGAAAAAAATTAGATGGCTAGGGCACGGTCTGTGGATGATAAATGACAGATTGTCAAAAATTGTTCTTTTTGGAAAACCGTGTAGGGCTAAACGGAAAACAGGTCGTCTATGCTTGAACTGGGAGGATGACGTAAAGAAAGATTTAAGGGAAATGGGAACTTCCTGGAAGGGTGTAAAGATGGAGGCTTTGAATAGAATGGCAAGGAGAAGGACCATGCGTAGCTGTATTGGCCTTGGGTGGCTTGGTGCAGTTGTGATTTTTTATAAGTAATTCTGTCAGATTCAGTAATTTCAGTATATTTTCCTGCCAAAATAGCAAATTCAGCATGTTTTTTTTAATTTAGCAGAATGGGTTAACAATTTATCTAGTTATAAATTTATCTAGTTAACAATTTAGCATTCTAAAAAATTGGAGTTGCATTTAAGCAAACTAAAACTATTGAACAGAAACCAGCTTCCAGTAGCTCAAAATTGAACAAACTATTGAAAAGCAAATTGAAGTACTTTTCTTCAAAAACTGAGACTTCACAGGGCAGTATATGGTTTGAGAATCAAGGGAGAATTGTTAGTATCGTACTGAGAAGAAGTTCATAAGTGCAATAAAAATAAATAAAGAATTAGTCCGTCTATATTGATTTCAGCACAAAAATAAATAAATAACAATGTTACTGGCAGCACTTCTCTTGTGCCTATTACTTTTTCATTGGAAAATATAATTCTAAAAGCAATTTGCAACAGAGTAGAGCTGAAAGAGCTGAATTTATGTTAAGGAAGCATTGGTTACGGAAAGAAGAGGTAAATATGGATCTGCATATAACAGCAATGCAAATAATGGTTTGAAGACATTCACTTACTGCATTTTCCTTATAAAATTTCATACAATAGCAGTAGCTTGAAATCCTTATCAGCAAGTAGAGATTTTCTTTGATGCAATTTGTGATATAAATTTTAATAAACATGGGGAGCAAGCATGTGATGTAGTTTTTTTTTTATTTGGGTGTTTTCTTTTACATCGAAATTGGAACTTCAGAACCCATTTTTGTAATTAATGACTTGAGAAACCCCGTAAATCCCAAATTTGATGAAAATAACAAACCTTTTGTGAAATTAGATATGAAAAATGAATTTGGATGTTACAAACATAAAGAAGAAGAGAAAGAAGAAGCATACTAATATCAAAAACTAAAATGTCACACAGATTTAGATAAAAACCACAATTTGTCAAACAGTTTATGGCAACAAACTGTAGTAAGGAGCAACATGGCTAAATAATAGCCAAATCTCTAAAAACTTTAATTTTCATATCGATAGATATATCAAAAGAATTGGTTTATTATACTGATTACAAATATATAAGATGCATGAAGTTAGTGCTACCCATAAAAAGATACAACCTGTTACCAATAAAAATTGGTCTTATTTTTTAAAAAGGTAGAAAACTTCCCCTAAAGGGCAAGGAATCTTAACAAAAGTCACACCATAAGATTCAGCACTTCAGAGAATATTACTATAGTGTTTTCAAGCTTCTATCTACAAAAATGTGGAATTTTGTCTGTTGTAGATCATGGATGAGCGTTAATTTGTTTGTTTGTTGTTTTTTTCCTAGGGATGACTACATTCAACAAATGGTTCTTGAAGATCGGTAGAAGCCGCTCATTCAAACCGAAATAAAAAGTTTGAGCACCCTTTTTAAGTGACTAAAAAGATTGGGGCAGCTAGCCCCCCCCCTCCCAAAGTCCCCTATCCCAAAGTTGTCCAATCAAAATTTTGATCCAGTCATTTTTTCAGCATAATTTAAAGGTCCAATAATTGTACATTTGGTGATGATATGGCCCTTCATAGTCCCTTGGGAAAGAGTTTTATGCTATGCAATTATGGTGATATGAGGGGAATTGGACCAAACCAATTGTCCTAGAAGACTGGCAGAGGGTTTATTTAAATGTAAATTAAAATCTCTAGCACCTGTTTTAAGTGACCAAACAGATTTGGGTTAGATAGGCCACCTCCCCATCCCTTCAACCCCCCCCCCCCTCCAAAAAAATTGTCTGACAAAAACTTTGAGATAGACATTTTGTCCAAATAGCTATTTGATCCAATATGCCTTTGGGGATATTATGACCCCCCCCCCCTCCCTTCTGAAGAAAGGGGGGGGGTGAAATTTGCCTAGGCCTATATTGTCCCCATACAGTTTTTGTAATTGTTGTGTATAGCTCATAGCCTTAGGGTATGGTGTTTGCATGTAAATTGAGAGGCTACCAATTTCAAAACCGATTTTTCTCTGTTTTTTAGGAAAAAATGAAGATCTATGGCTTAAATTTTGGTATAAAATTTAAGCTTTACATAATTTAAACATTATACCACTGGGGTCATGGTATTTCTGGGAAGGGGGATTTCCAACATGATTTGAAAACATCTGCAAGAAATTCCTTTAGAGAATTTCCAGTGATAATAAAATTGTCCAACAGGTGTTCTCTAAGTAGGTGGGGATATTTTATGTGAGAAGAGTTTCACTTTGAACAATTTTCTATGGGGGAAAGGATTTTCCATGGAGGGAAGGTTGATCTTGCAGCATCATTTGAAAAACAATCAAAAATTAAATAAAAAACAAGATTTTCACTGAAAGTTAAGAGCAACATCAAAACTTAAAACAAACAGAAATTATTTTGTACATTAATGAGATTGTCCCCTTTTCAATACCTTGCTCTTTACAATAAAATTTGACTTTTTGTCACAATTTTTTAAGAACAACTCCTGAAACACAATGGCCAAATATTTAGAGTGAGAAGCTCTTTTAAAAGTACTAATGAGCTTGAGGGTGAAGAGCAGGTGATGAGGAGGGGGCAAACCCCTCCACAATATAAGAAATAATAAGTATACATAGGTCAAGTTAGCAACAGTAGTGATTAGACCTATTATGTTTAAACAGAAAATTATTATGTTTAATTAAAAATGCCTAGGTCAGTGTTCAAAGATGCAGCTATACCTTAGATAACATGGTGATCTTGAACCAAGATCCCAAATATGAAATAAGCAATGTGGTAACAAAAGAGTATCTGTAGTTGATCCCTGATTCAGCATTGTTCCAAAATATAATCTTCATTTCCCTGGAAATTCATAAAAAGGCCAGGAAATGCCTAAGGCTATACATTTATAGGTCTATTTCCTTTTTTTTCCTTGAATTGGTCGTATGTAACAGCCAGAACTAATGGTTTTAGCCAAGAATTGGGGCTATTGAGAAGGAGACATATTAAAAAAAATTCTTACTTTATAATATGCAAAAAAAAATTGTTTTAACACATTATGAAGGCAATTCTTCCATACCTTGCTCCCTCTCCTTTGTGTGGAAACATAACCCAAATTATATATTTCTAGTGTTTTCCATTTCTTAATTTTGTCATCATTGATTCAACTTAGGGGTACACAGTGAAAACAAGAGTGGCACATGGCAAAATGCATATGACATTGGGGGGCTGAGAGTAAAGTATAGTGAAAGTTAGAGGCTTTTCCCTAAAACTTATTTAGTGGCTACAACATTGACCAATTTTCAGCTATGTCATAATGCCAGCTTAAGAAAATTAACCAAGTCATGTTTGAATATTTTAAGAGCAGTTTATTTAATGAAAAAATCTACATTGAATGAAAAATATATCACATATTTCAGTCCTTGATTATAAAAAAAAGGAAAAAAACAACCAAAGGCACATCAGAAATTGGGAAATTTAACAAAAAGTTAATTTGCATTATCAACATATTGAAAAATGATTTCATTTAATACTTCTTGATAGACTGATTTTGCCACATGGCCTTCAAAAATTGTTTACACCATTTTATGTCTCATGGATTTCCTGGCATTATTTAAAAACGATTAGAAATTAAATTAAAAAAAACAAGTTACTGAAAATAAGGAGCAACATTAAAACTTCAAACAAGCAAGAAATTATTCTGTATATGAAAGGGGCTACCCCCTCCTCAACACCTTACTCTTTATGCTAAAGTTTCTTATTACTTCAAAAATAAAGTTGTGACCCTGAATTAACATGGTGAGCTTGACTCATCCTGTTTCTGTCATTTTCATATCCCTCCAGGATAAAAAACATCACCTCCAAATGTTTCACTAGAGTTAATACCCTTGCAAAAGTCACAGTACCTGCCAACCCAAATTCAGACACTTTTTCATGAGAAAATAACCCCTTTGCATCCAGGCTCTCTCCAAATTTATAGTGATGGCTCAGTAAATGGCAGCAAATGTGACTCTACATCTGTTATCCCAAGCTATTAATTGAATTTTTAAACCTGACTTCCTGATAATACCTCCATCCTCACTGCAGAGCTTGTCGGCCATAAAAGAGTTTACAGGTTGTCAATATTAGCCCACCAGCTTGCAAAAGGATAGTGTTGCTCTCAGACTCCAAAGATGCCCTTCAGCTCATTGATAATATCCAATAGAGTGCCATGGACATAGACCTGAGAACAATTAGAGATCAATTAATCAGTTTCGAAAATAGCATTACTAATATCAAATTCCAGCACATCCCCAGCCACCAAGGCATCAAATATAATCAGGTAGCAGACCAGCTGGCCAGTAACTCCTTGTATAATCCAATCAACCCCAATTTGAAAGCCCAGATCTTCAGAGACATACTCAGAAGAAGAGTTTATTCAAAAAAAAAATGCTCCTTCAATGCTTATTTCCATCAAGAGCAGATAATATTCTTTACTATAGAATTGAAAGTAAAGCTTTGATCATGAGAGTTCACTTGGCACAAACAAACCAATCCATACTGCCAATTTTGCAATTCTATTCAAGAATTCCTCAACCGCATGATTTTGAATGCTGATTTATCCAGCAATGTAATCAATATTAGGAAAATCTTCAGTGAGGCAAACTTCCAGTATGATATCAATGTGTTGCTGCTCTCAAGCCTACCAGCTAACACTGAAGGACAACTGTACAGAAGTATGTTCAGCTTCCTGTGACACAATAATATCTGCAAGTAGATTAGGAGAATTGTTGTGAGCCAGAAGAAGACTGTTGTGGACTCCAGAAGGCTTAGCATTCAAGAAGAAAAAGTTAAACTTTAGCATAAAGAGCAAGGTGTTGAGGAGAGGACACCTTTTTTCCTATATGGAGTAATTTCTTTTTGTTTTGAGTTTGAATGTTAAACTATTCAGACTACATTATTTTTCCAGCAAAGTGCAAATAACACTCTAGCTTTTAAGAGCATTAGCAACACCATACCTTCTTATTGTAGAAACAACCTCTATATATATATTTGTTGTCTCAACCTCTATATACATAGAAAAAATTGAAAGCTCTTCTTAAGAATTTAGAACATAAATTCCAGTTTGATTTAAGATGCTGGATAAATTAAAAGTGGTTTGATTTGTTAAAATATAGAGGACATCAAAAACAAAGTATGATTTTTACACAACAATAAACATACAGAGTGGTCAAGCATGGTTCTGAAGCATGGGCACTCTAAGCAATGGAGAAAAATTTGCTACATGTTTTTCAGAGAAACTGCCTGCAGTGACTTTTTGGGTACCCATCTGCAACTATATCTCAAACAGTAGGCTGTACAAAACATGTGGTTCAATCCTGCTTTCTAGGGCTATAATGAGATAAAGAAGGAAATGGCTAGAGCATTTTCTCTTGATGAAGGATGACAGATTACTAAAGATTGTCCTTATCGGCCAGCTGTCAAGAGGAAAACAAAAAGCATTAACAAAACATTAAAAATAGTGATATATAAATTTAGTAGCCTATAATGAAAAAAAAAAATTGTAATGCATATGTTACAACAAAAAAAAAACATGAAAATAACTGCTAAGTGCAGAAACCTTTAAAGCTAATTTTTTTTCATTTATGGTTGATAGTAACTATTACTCCAATTAATCTGAATGCCTAAGTTTGTTACAAGAACATGTTTATGGAAATTTTGAAAAACAGCCAGAAACCTCACAAAATGGTGTTTCATTGAAAAGAAACTGGAGTGTTGGCATTGGCCAAAACTCTTTAGAAGAATAACAATCCCCCATCTTTAACAACAAAAAGAATTACTATTTTGCTATGCAGCAATGTGGCTCCTTTTATTTTTTTAAGAAATAGATGAGAAGCTCAAAGGAAGCACCAGGATAGTGTTTAAAGCCTGCTTCCCTATGATAATTATCATTCATTTGTAAATCTATATCTGAAAATTAGTAAAAAAAAAAAACAAGTTGATATAGCATAAAGCCCACCTGAAATAAGAGTTTTGTTTTAAAAAACTAGAGCAAATGAGAATGAAAAAACAAAACTAAGGTAGCCTATGACACCTTTTGTTGAAACTAGATAGATATACACTTGTTGTATATGCATCTTTTAGGTCTAAGAAATAAGGAAAGAATATCCTGGATATAGCAGGGTACAATACCCAGTACTTGGGCAGCTAATTACCACTTCAACAGGTAAATCCCTGTAAAAAATCTCTGTAACCCTACCTAGAAATTTTTTTGTTCTGCCATTTAAATTGTTTATTTTTTTTAATAAAAGTGTAATTAGCTTGAACATTTTAGCCACAGAAAAAGCTGAATATTTTAAATGCACCTATAGTCTAATCTTTTACAAAAAAAATCAAAGCTTAAGCCTAGAAATTTGATTGTTTTAGCATTGAAATTGTTTATTCTTAATAAAAATGCATTTTTTTTTCACTGGTTTTGAAAATGCAATTTCTGACATTTGAGTAGAATTATAAGCTATATCAATGAGTTTTTCTAAATTTAGCAAAGATATTTGCATATCTTGAAAACCTCACAGGCCTAAATTGGGATTGAGCAAAGATGTTAAGCTGAAAAATGTGTACTTGTACTGTATTTAAGCAGAAAATCTATTTTGAAAGATTTCACTTCTATAACACAAAGATTTTTAAAGTTTATCAAAGGTCAGTTACCTCTAGAGGGAGGAGAGGAGGAAAGTATGGTAAAATTCTACTTTAGCTACTTCTGGCTATCTTGGAAAGGGGTTAGGTTAGGAGAATGAAACTTTCAGGGATGGGTCTACAGGCTAAAATGTGTTCCAGGAAGGTAGCTTGAAGTACCTACCTCTACTCCTTCTCCCTCTAGAGGGTCCTGAAATTTTCTACATGACAGGTCTTATTAAAATTTTGACAAAACAAGATTTTACCTTAATTTTCAGTTATAAGTTTCTTTTTCCTTGGCTTTGATTCTGAAAATGCAATTCCTGTTATTTGAGTAGAATTTCTAAGCCATACCAATGTTTTTTTTTTCCAAAATTTAAGAAATGTATTTGTATATCTTTAAAACCTTACAAATTGGGATTGAGAAAAGTTGTGAAGCTGTAAACAACAATTTTGTTGTACTTCATTTAAGCAGAAGATCTATTTTGCAACATTTCACTTTTATAACAGACAGATTTTTAAAGATCATCAAAGGTCAAGGCCCTAGAGGGAGAAGGAGTGGAGATAGGTACTTCAAAATACCTTCCCATGACATACTTTAGCCTGTATATCCATCCCTGAAAGTTTGGTTTTCTAACCTAAACCCTTTCCAAGATAGCCAGGAGGGTCAATATCTACCAAATCATATTATTGAGTTAGGACTAAAGTGAATGCACCATTCAATGCCTTTTTTCATGCTGATTACAAATATAATAAGCATTTCTATCGGAAATGAATTTCAGCCCCCCCCCCCTATATATGCCAATTCAGGGTTAGGTTAGGTATAGCCTATATAGGGGGGGGGGGCTGAAATTCATTTGCGATAGAAATGCTTATTATATTTGTAATCAGCATAAAAAAAGGCATTGAATGGTGTATTCACTTTATTCCTAACTCAATAATATGATTTGGTAGATATTGACCGCCAAGAGTAGCTAAAGTAGAATTTTACCTGAGAAACACCTTCCCATGACATACTTTAGTCTATAGATCCATCCCTGAAAGTTTTATTTTCTTAGCCTAACCCCCTTTCCATGATAGCAGGAAGTAGATAACTATGATTTGACCCTTTTAGTCAGGAAATGTGTCTAATGTTAGGCCACTGTCTGTGTAGGCTACTGGGGGTCTTGCCCTAGTCTGAATCTACTGCACAAATAAAGTCTAATATCAAAACAAAAGTTCCTCTTATTGACCTCTTTAGAAGGAAACAATTAAATTCTGGAAACATTTAAACTTACACTCCCTTTTCAATTTCATAGATAACTATTTGATCATCATCACTGCTGGATATTAGTAATTCTCCACTAGATCCAAAGTCTAGGCTATTGATTCTGTCTGTATTCTCTCTAAAGACTTTTGCAACCTGAAAACTCTGGACTGTAGAATCAACCAGTTTCATGTTTTGAAATTTTGAATTTTACTTCAATTTTTATTTATTCGTTTTCTTACCAAAATCGATGTTGGCTCACACTTGTACTAGCGATTTTTTTTACGTAAAATGGCTCACGGATTACGGATGCAACAAAATTATGGGTAGCGCAATAGCACTACCTAAGCAAAGAATAATTTGGCCACAATGTAATATTTTATCTTTTCTTTTCTTTTTGGACCAGGGCACTTTGTATCGAAGGAGTTTTTGTAGAAGCTTTGAAAGGGTCTCATTCGATTAGAAATTCAAAGGGCTAGTGCCTTTTTTAATAGTCGAAAGTGATTCAAGGACAACTAGCCCACCCTCCACGCCCGTCATTTCTCCAAACACATCCAATCAAAATTTGAGATGGACTTTTGTTCAACGTAGTTTAAAGGTTCGGAAATTATGTCTTTGAGAATGACAACCCCTCATAGCCCTTAGGGCAAGGGCTGTAAGTTGTTCCCTAGGTGAACATAAGGTTTTTATCGAAAGAGTGGTCGTATAAACCTCGGAGGTGGCTCATTGAACTGGTATTCAGAAGTTATAGTGAGCTTTTTGAGATTAAAAGTGATAGAAGGGCAGCTAGCACCCCTTTTTTGGCTTTAGACAAGGACACTTTGTATAAAAGGATTTGTCGTAGAAATTTTGAAAGGGGCTCATTCAATTTGAAATCGCAACGTCTAGTGCCCTTTCAAATAGTCGAAAGTGGTTGGAGGGTAACCAGCCATCCTTACACCCATAATTTCCTCAAAATCATCCAATCCAAGGTTTTAGATAGCCATTTTGTTCAGCGTAGTGGAAAGGTCCAGTAATTATATCTCTGAAGATGACAACCACCACAACCCTCAGGACAAGTTTTGTAAGCTATGCCCTGGGACATGTAAAGTTTTTTTGATGGAAAGGGTGGTCGTATAGAATTTGGAGGGGGCTCATTAAATTGGATATTAGAAGTTCTAGCGCCTTTTTTAAGAATAAAAGTGTTGGAGGGAACTATCCCTCCCCCCCCCCATTAAGGTGTCTCTTTTCCCCAAAATGAATCCGACAGAAATTTTGAGATAGCTATTTGTTCAAAAACAGTCCAAAGGTCACATACCAAGGCTTTTAGGGTTGACAAAAAAAACAGAGTCTGGGGGCAGGGATTATAAGTTATGCCCTGGGTACATATAAGCTTTTTATGCAAAGTGTGGTTGCGTGAACTTTAAAGGAGGCTCATTTGATGGAAATCTAAATTTCTAGTTATCATTTAAGAGTCAAAAGCGATGGACGGCAACTAGCCCCCCCCCATCCTCCCTGACACCCTCTTTTCCCCAATCGCATCCGATCAAAATTGTGAGATTGCCATTTTGTTCACAGTAGTCCAAAGAGCATATCACAATACTTTTAGGGTGGAAACAACCCTTCAGAGCCCAGGAGCAAGGGTTGCAAGTTATGCCCTGGGCATATAAGGTTCTTATGGAACTGATTGTCGTATAGATTTCAGATCGGATCGGGCTAATTTAATTAAAAGTGAGAATATCTAGACCCCTTTTTAAGAGTCAATCAAAAGTGAATGGAGGGCAACCAGCCCCTCCCACACAAGCTTATCATTCTCCAAAATAAATCCGATCAAATTTTTAAAGAAAACTATCTTGTTCAGCATTGTAGAAAGGTCCGGTAATTGTGTCTTTGGAGATGTCAACCTCCCCACAATCCTCAGATTAAGGGATATAATTCAGGCAGGTCGTTCATTGTTTATATATAACACATATTTTTGAAATATTTTATAGAGTATATGTTATCGTCACGCACATTTAAACTTTATTTTCAAAAAAGACGAAGGGAATGTAGGTGAGCCTTTCAGAAAATGTTGAGGGGACTGTTGAACTAAATCAAAACACGTAATATGTATACAAATTGTCAAAGAGGCGTAACTCACGAATGACAGGGTATATTTATTTGGAACTTTCAGGAAATGATAAGGAAGATGATCAAAAAGGGAATATTTGCATGCTACCACTGCTACTACAACTACCACTACTACTACTACTACTACTACCTCACTACTCCATTTACAATATTGAGGGGAAATTTGAATTAAATCGAAGGACTACCTGCATGTTTATTGTCAAAAGAGCGCATCTCATAAATTGCTTTGGTTATTAAATAAAAGGGGAAAATCATCTGACCAAAAGGCAGTGTGTGTACGCTACTAATAATACGTCTATCACTGCTACATTTACTACTGCTAGTACTACTTCTGTTGCAACTAATTATAAAGGAAACACGTTAGTACTTCTACTGCTACTAGCACTACTGCTGTTATTATTAATACTACTACTAGTAATACAAAGACTACTACTATGGCTGCTTTTACAACTACACCTAAGGGTGTGAAAGTGAAATTTTCTAGGAATTTTTTTAGGGGGGAGGTGAACTTAATCACAACACGCCGTTGGTATGCAGGTCGTCAAAAGGTTGTAAGCAATATATCTTAGGAACAGTTTAGTCTGTGAAGTTAAAACTACCAGGGCTTGTTATAGGGCATGTTCAACTTACCAAAAGAAAATATTTGCATTCTATTGCTACTGCTTCTTATCATACTAGTACTGCTGCTACTATTATTATCACTTCTGCTACTACTACTACCACTAAAACAAAGGCCACTACTATTAATTCTACTGCTATTACTACTGCTGCTGCTACTAAAACTAAGTTTATTAAGGTGAACAATTGGGAAAACATTTAAAATGTAAGAAACATAATTGAAACACACTATGCCCACACAGGTTGTTAAGAGGACGCATCAGAAATGCTTCAGGAAAGGTTTTTGGTGTTAAGTTTAAACTTTTAGCGTGTGTTGAAGGGGATATTGAAGAAATCAAAGTTGCTCTGCGCATACTGCTATTAATACAACTACATCTATTGCTACTACGCAAGCTTATAGTATTAAGGCCAGGCTTTCAAGGAATATTCAGGTAGATTTTGAACTAAATCAAAAAGTTTTAGTGCCATTTTTAAGAGTCAAAAGAGATTGGAGGGCATGCAGCCCTCATCCCAAACCCAGTCATTTTCCAAACACATCTAATCCAAAGTTTTGATGGTCATTTTGTTCAGCTTAGTAGAACTGCCCAGTAAGTTTGTCTCTAGAGATATTGGGTCTGTCAACTCTCCACAATTATGTAATCGGTCCATTTTGCTTTAAAACTAAATGTTGCTTTAAAATTAAATCGAAAGGCACTGTGCCAATAAGACAACTCAGCACTATATCGACTTGTACTTTACTGAAAAAATAAATAATGACCATGGATTGTCTGTTTGATATACATATACCGATATTTAAACCTTAAAGTTTCAAGAATTTTTTATTTATTCAAATCAAAAAAGTGAATGTATTTAAAATGTATTTTGTTTTCAGTGAAGTGCAAATATTTTCTGGTCTTGAGAAGACATGGGGGTTGTCATCACCAATCACGGTAATTTTTGCTCGTTTTGATTGACTTTGTTATTTATTGTAGTTTGTGTTCGTTTTGGGTTTATTTATTTATTGAAGATGATCTGTGGTAGTTTTACACTTGGAAGATTATTTGACTTTATTTCGGCTCCTTTTTGATTTAATGGAGCTCTTTACTTTTCTCTGAAAAAATTGTTTTGTGGAAGAAGTTTCTTAAATTAATTGCAAAAACACTAATTCAGAAATATTGTAGAATCATTGTAGCCTTTGAACAAAGAAATCTAGTATCAGGTATTTAAACAGTGAAGGCACAGGAATAGGCTAAATCAAGCTCTAGAAGCCAAGAAGAAACATTGAAAAGGTTAATGTAAACTAGCAGATTTTAGTTGTGCCTGATAAGTCATATGATTTTATTTTCTGTCAAAGAGATAGCACATTTCTATGGACATTTACAAAAAAAATTAAATCAGGCAAAATAATGTCTAAGACCAAATATTTTCAAAAATTTTAATGACATCGAGAAGCACAATCAATTTTTAAATTACTTGCTTCGATGCTCGTAATTCGTGACTTGCTGATCGAACCTACCTTTAAAGTTTAACTTTTCACTTAGTTTCCCACAGCTGACACTACTTTATCTCTTGAACAGGGCTTGTTTTGAATAAAGTTACGTTTTGGATCAGCATTTGCTTTCTAGTGGCAAGCAAAGATTCTGCTGATCAACATTGTGGAGCCTTTCCTTACTTTTCCTGTTTGTTTTTCTTGTCTAGCGTTTGTGTGGTTTCTTTTTTTTCAAACGTTTCATTTAGGTGTTTCTTCTTGATTTGTTCCGTTGATAAAGACTTTTGAATGCAAAGCCAACACATTTTGATTTTTATTACTAGTTTCAGAATAAAATTTTTCTATTTATCACTGTCTAATTAAACAAATAAGCCCGTTTTTGAGACATTTTGTTTCAATTGCAAACGACCCACAAATGAAGGTTTTGTTGCCGTCTCACAAAAGTTAAATAGAATTGTTGATCTACAAGCCGTTTTTGTTTACTTTGTGAATCCATCTTTTCTACAGCAATATGCTTCGGCAGTCAGAAAAAAACTTGCTGATCATTTTGCTATCTTGTATGCAGTTTGCGGCTTGTAGCAAATGTAAAGAGGGGTTTCTTTATTTGGATAAAAGATAAGATAGAAACTTCATTGTTGATTCTAAGGTAAGGTTTTAAATACTAAATTTTTATCATCCTATTTGCTTATTATTGATGCTTTGTTTTCTGTTTTTAAACTGAAGGTTTTTATTATCAGGCTATTAGAATAAATTTTTGTCTCATTAGATTGTTCAGAACAGACTGAAAAATTTTCGAATTTTGAAAATCGAAAGGTTCCAACCGATTATGGATTTTTCCGAGAATGGATTTTTTTCAGGATTTACATACAAAATTAAATTTATGCTACTTTTTAGGTGGATGCATGAAGCCTACTACTCTTTAGCTACTTAATTGTCGCGAAAATAGGTTCTTAATAAGCAAAATATATAGTGCGTACTCGATGTGAGGAGTTAGCACTTGGTTAGGGTCATGTGTTAGATGAGGTTCAATCGAGTACTTCCGATTTTCTTTTGTATGGATGAGTGTTAATCTTGATATTTCACGTTTGAATAATGATAATTTGGAGTGTTTTGACCTTACGTCGTGTCATGATCTAAATAAATAAGCAGGAATTCCTATGCGTAATACTCAACATTCAGGCACAAAAATATATAAAGTGTTTGTGTGATCTCGCCTACTTTCTACTTCTTATGGTGATGTAATAATTAATCAGTCTCCTGGTGATTTTTCTGTGGTAGCAGTGACTTCCTTTTTACGTGCCTGAAATAAAGAACACAAAGGAAAGGGAAATGTAAAGAGACCATATTGATAAATCAGTAGTTCGTGGTAACCAACTGTGAGTAAGGAGTGATCCGGCTTAATTGAGACCGAAATTCTAAAAAACGGAAATTTTAATACCAATAGATCCATCAAGAGAATCGAGTTCTTAAGCTGATTTTAAAAATATAAGTTTCATCAAGTTCAGTCCTACCCAACAAAAGTTCCGAGCCTGAAAAAATTTGCCTTATCTTTGAAAAAAAGGAAAAACACCCCCTGAATTTCATAGAATGTTAATGAAAATCGTATTGTCAGATTCAGCGTATCAGAGAACCTTACGGTAGAGCTTTCAAGCTCCTATCTAAAAAAATGTGAGATTTTGTATTTTTTGCCAGAAGAAAGATCACGGATGCGTGTTTATTTGTTTTTTTTTTGTTGTTTTTTTTCCAGGGGTGATCGTATCGACTCAGTGCTCCTAGAATGTCGCGAGAGAGCTAATTCAAACGGTAATTAATAGTTCTAGTGCCCTTTTTAAGTGACTAAAAAATTGCAAGGCAACTAGGCCCCCTCCCGAGCTCATTTTTCCCAAAATCACCGCATTAAAAATTTGAGATAGCCATTTTGTTCAACATAGTCATAAACCTAATAATTATGTATTTGAGGACAGCTTAATCCCCCATAGTCCCCGGGGGAAGGGCTACATGAACTTTATCCATTAGTACTGGTTATTGGGAAGTATACAGACGTTTTCAGGGGGATTTTTTCTGCTGCAAGGGGGAGGGGGGACAGGATCAGGGGATAGGGTTACGTGGGAAGATCTTTCCATGGAGGAATTTTATCATTGGGGAAGATATTTTCCATGAAGGGGCGCTGGATTTCTCAGCATTATTTAAAAGACAATCAGAAATTAAATTTAAAAAAAAGCAAGTTTTTCAACTGAAAGTAAGGAGCAACATTAAAACTTAAAACGAACAGAAATTACTAGGTATTTGAGGGAGTTCGCCCCCTCGTCAATACTTCGCTCTTTACACTAAAGTATATTTAGTAGTTTCAAGAGCTATTTATTCTAATTAAACAGCTTTTGTAATTCAGGGGACAGTCTTAAAGAATTGGAACAAAATTCTAACTTTAACGTAAAGAGCGAGGTATTGATGAGGGGGAAAACCACCTCATATTACGTATATGAAGGAGTAGGCCACCTCGTCAAGACCATGCTCTTTACGCTAAAGTTATAATTTTGTTAAAAAATGGCCGATATAAACAATATGACGTAGATAATTTCGGAGACCACACTGCCTTTCCATGACGATAAATAAAAGTTCAAATAGGGATAAAATCCTTTTAATAGACAGTGATGATAGAAATTCACAAAAATACCAGATATTTCGGTCACATATACAGTGACCGTCATCAGTAGTAAAACTTCAGTAGTAGTACTACTGATGACAGTCACTGTATATGTGACCGAAATATCTGGTATTTTTGTGAATTTCTATCATCGCTGTCTATTAAAAGGATTTTATCCCTATTTGAACTTTTATTTATCGATATAAACAATAATTTTTTGTCTAATTTTTTGGCCAATCTTAGCATTTAATATTATCTTAAGCAGATTCATAACTATGATTTTCATATGATTAATAAAAAAAAAGTTTTTCCACTCAAAGTAAGGCGCGACATTAAAACTAAAAACGAACAGACATTATCCCGGAAAGGGGCTCCCTTCCTCAACGCCCCTCCTCTTTACGCTAAAGTTTGACTCTTTCTCACAACTCTACTTTTTAAAACAATAAAAAACTTTAGGGTAAACAGCGGGGTGTTGAGGAGGGGACAACCCCTTTCATATACGGAATAATTTCTGTTCGTTTTAAGTTTTGATGTCGCTCCTTACTTTCAGTTAAAAAAGCTTATTTTCGTATTTGATTTAGAAACTAAGTGTTGTGTCAGAGGGAGAGGTCAATATATAATGAATTTGAGAGTCTGTTTAATACGTTTGATAATTTTCTAGGTCTATTTCAACCAATATTTGATTTGACATATCTAGTAAGGACAGTCAAGGTGAAGAAAATGCCAAAAAGCCATGAGTAACCCAAAAGCTTCTTCGACTAGCCCAGAAAAGAAATGCTTAATTGACTTCATAGTCACAGAAGGAATTCAATTATTTCAAATGACCTGGTAACGGATCTAATAACCTTCAAAAATATGGCAAGAAATTTGAAAATAATGAAGAGAACATGAAAGGTGCGTGAGAAATAATTAATGAAATATAAAATTGTGGGAAGATGACTGAAACTCCAACAGGGCCCAAACTTTACAGATTAGTTGTTGAAAGTTAGAAGATTTCTGAGGGTTTTGGGTTCAAAAATAGAAGGATTAGCTAGTGAAAGCTTATTAGATTGACACTTATTTGGGGACTATTATGTAACACATTGATGATTGAAATTTTGACTTGCGCCCTAATTAAGTTACTGTACATCGAATTTAATCTATACTCCATTTCACCTCTATTAATACTAATATCCCCATTAGATTTTTTTTTTCAATTTCTATTAGTTGTTGGAAACTTCCAACAGAAAGTTCAACAGAAGTGTCAATTATTTTCGTTTGATAAAAAAGTGTACTATAGCGTGGAGGGTCAAACACATACTTTGCTAATGCTGAATCAAAAGTTCTGCTTTTTTTACTAAATTTCAGAAAGCAACCTATAGCAATATCTATTATCTAAATTTCAATTTGTGCCATATAATATAATGAAAATTTATCAGAAGACCGAGGAATTTTATATGCCCAACTTTGTACATTTTTCAGAATTGTATCTTTTCTACTATTCAGTAACGAGCCTATGTGTAGTTGGGATTTAATCGCTGTTCTTATATTATGTAATTTTGGTTCTTTCCTTAATTTTTGTGACAAAACCTTCCTCACTGCTCCGCTCTTTACGCTAAAGTTTGACTCTTCCTCACAAATCTACTTTTTAAAACAATAAAAAACTTTAGTGTAAAGAGCGGGGCGTTGAGGAGAGGACATCCCCTTTCATAAACGGAATAATGTCGCTCTTTACTTTCAGTTTATAAAAAAAAAAAAAATTAGACAAGAACTGAGTGTTGTGTCTCAGGGAGAGGTTTATGATGAATTTGAGAGTTTGTTTAATACGTATGATAATTTTCTAGGCATGTTTCACCCATATTATTATTAATGTATTGAAATATCATTAACACAATTAAAGTAGTAATGATAAAAGTAAGTAAGTATAAAATGATTGAATCTACATTGTCTACCCCTTAAAATTAGACAAAAAGATAAGAAAGATACTTAAGATAGTTTTCAATTCACAGAATGACTTAAAAACTGGATAAATAGGAATGTCTTAAATCTATTCTGTGTTTAATTAGAAAAATTATTTTTGAGCAAGGGAATTAACATACGTAGGGAAAAGAGCATATGTTCAACTTTTATATGAATTCCTGAACAAACTTAAGTTTGTCCTAAATAGTCAGTTTGCTGACAGGAACATTTTGGCAGGGTACAAAGACATTCTCTTCTTATTTGCAGCGTTATAATTTTTGCTTATTTTGGATACTCCTTTTGACAAAAATTTCTGATCATTGATGGCAAAAGTAAAGTTCATAAATAGTGATATACAATTGCTAACAAACAGCATCTAAACACGACTTCTGAGTACAAAAAAAACTGGCTTTTGAATATGAGCAAAATGTTGGGCATCTTTTGCAAAAATTTGTTCAAGATGAAATCCACATCAGACAGCGCAACAACTCCCATAGGAGTTGTTACAATTAATAAGTACTACTTATTAGGGAATTTCCTTTTCTTTTTGTAAAGATAGCAGATCAGTTTCATTCAAAACAAAAATCAAAATAAAAAATTATGTTCTTTTAGGTATATTCTAAAACCCATTTAAACCTGGCTTTTCTATTTTAATATTTTAATTAATTATATTTATTTATTTTCTAAAACCCGTTAATTATGTTCTAAAACATGGCTTTTCTATTTTAATATGTTAATTAATTATGTTTATTTATGTTCTAATGCCCGTTAATTATGTTCTAAAACCCGTTAAAACGTGAGTTTTCTATTTTAATATGATAATTAATTATGTTTAATTATGTTCTAAAACCCATTAATTATATTTAAAAACCCGTTAAATCGTGGCTTTTCTATTTTAATATGTTAATTAATTATGTTTAGTTATGTTCTAAACCCGTTAATTATGTTCTAAAACCCGTCAAAACGTGGCTTTTCTATTTTAATATGTTAATTAATTATGTTTATTTATGTTCTAAACCCCGTTAAAACGTGAGTGTTCTATTTTAATATATTAATTAATTACGATTATTAATATTCTAAAACCCGTTAATTGTGTTCTAAAACCCGTTAAAACGCGGCTTTTCTATTTTAATAGTATAATACTAAATGCACTTTCTTTTAATTTGTTCTCAAAATGAAATAAAAGGATAAAAAATCAAATTAAACGATTTTGCCTACTCTAAACGAGTTGGTATTTTTTCAGTGCTTCACCTTAATATTCAGGGGCTTTGCTCATCTTTTGATGAACTGAAACTCCTGATAATATTGAATTATGTAAAAATTTCCTGGATTCAAATAAGGATATGCTTTTAGATGTTCCTGGATATGGGGTGGAGAGGCTGAACAGGAAATAGATGGCGAGAAGTGGCATTGCCCTTAATACTGCCAATTGTCTGGCATACAATGTCCAAAGTGATTTGAGCAGAAATGAGGAAGTAATTTTTGAATCCCTTTTTATTGAGATTAGGGCAGGGTGTAATCATTTAGCCGTGGGTTTGGTTTACAGGTCCCCTAGTGGATCTGTTCCTTCGTTTATGAAAATTCTGGAAGAGGTTGTGCAGTCGGTCCTAAAGCATCCCTGTGAATTAACCCTTATGGGGGACTTCAACCTCAACCTGCTGGATGAAAACTATGCGTCAGCTATAGATGTTTTGTCAATAATGCTTTCTTTGGGAACTCTACCTTCAGATTGTGTGCCAACCCGGGTTACTGAGACGCAAGCGTCTCTTATTGATAATATTTTTGTCACTAGATGTCTTAGATAATTTGTTACTCATTAGTGATGTTTCTGAGCATATGATTTGGGATGGGTGGATTGCTATTTTTTACTTTTCTCAGCTGGATTTCCTAGCCTTTCATAGGTGTGTGTTGTCTGAAACCTATGATTTGGGATGGTTAATTTGCTATTTTTGACTTTTCAGAGCTAGGATTCTTAGTCCCTCATAGGTGTTTGTTGTCTGAAACCTATAGTTTGGGATGAGTAGTTTGCTATTTCAGGCTTTTCTGAGCTAAGGTTTCTTAGGATTTCGTAGGTGTGTGCTGTCTGAAACTTATGATTTGAGGTGTGTAATTTGCTATTTCCGACTTTTCATAACCAGATTTCTTAGTCATTGCTAGGTGCGTGGTGTCTGAAACCTATGATTTGGGATGTGTGGGTTGCTATTTTTGACTTTTCTGAGCTAGGTTTCTTAGCCTTTCATAGGTGTGTGCTGTCAGAAAATTATGATTTGGGATTTGTAGTTTGCTTTTTGGACTTTTCAGAGCTAGGAATCATAGTCTCTCATAGGTGTTTATTGTCTGAAACCTATAGTTTGGGATGAATAGTTGGCTATTTCAGGCTTTTATGAGCTATGCTTCTTAGTATTTCGTAGGTGAATGTTGTCTGAAACTTACGATTTGGGATATGTAAATTACTATTTCGGGCTTTTCTGAGCTAGATATCTTAGTCGTTCGTTGATGTGTGTTGTCTGAAACCTATGATTTGGGATGGGTGGATTGCTATTTTTGACTTTTCTGAGCTGGATTTCTTAGCCGTTCATAGGCGAGTGTTGTCTGAAACTTATGATTTGGGATGGTTAATTTGCTATTTCCAGCTTTTCTGAGCTAGATTTCATAGCCTTTCATAGGTGTGTGGTGTCAGAAAATTATGATTTGGGATGTGTAGTTTGCTATTAGGACTTTTCAGAGCTAGGATTCTTAGTCCATCATAGGTATTTGTTGTCTGAAACCTATAGTTTGGGATGAGTAGTTTGCTATTTCAGGCTTTTATGAGCTAGGTTTCTTAGCCTTTCGTAGGTGTGTGTAGACTGAAACTTATGTTTTGAGGTGCGTAATTTGCTATTTCCGACTTTTCATAACCAGATTTCTTAGTCTTTCGTTGGTGTGTGTTGTCTGAAACCTATGATTTGGGATGTGTGGCTTGCTATTTTTGACTTTTCTGAGCTGGATTTCTTAGCCTCTCATAGGTGTGTGTTGACTGAAACCTATAGTTTAGGTTGAGTGGTTTGCTATTTTTGACTTTTCTGAGCTAGATTTCTTAGCCTTTCATAGGTGTGTGGTGTCTGAAACTTATGATTTGAGGTGTGTAATTTGCTAGTTGGACTTTTCAGAGCTAGGATTCTTAGTTTCTCATGGGTGTTTGTTGTCTGAAACTTCTAGTTTGGGATGAATAGTTTGCTATTTCAGGCTTTTCTGAGCTAAGGTTTCCTAGTATTTCGTAGGTGAATGTTGTCCGAAACTTATGATTTGGGATATGTAAATTACTATTTCGGCTTTTCTAAGCTAGATTTCTTAGTCTTTCGTTGGTGTGTGTTGTCTGAAACCTATGATTTGGGATGGGTGGATTGCTATTTTTTACTTTTCTGAGATGGATTTCTTAGCCTTTCATAGGTGTGTGTTGTCTGAAACCTATGATTTGGGATGGTTAATTTGCTATTTTTGACTTTTCTGAGCTAGGTTTCTTAGCCATTCATAGGTGTGTGTTGTCAGAAAATTATAATTTGGGATGTGTAGTTTGCTATTTGGACTTTTCAGAGATAGGATTCTTAGTCCATCATAGGTATTTGTTGTCTGAAACCTATAGTTTGAGATGAGTAGTGTGCTATTTCAGGCTTTTCTGGGCTAAGGTTTCTTAGTATTTCGTAGGTGTGTATTGTCTGAAACCTATGATTTGAGGTGTGTAATTTGCTATTTCCGACTTTTCATAGCCAGATTTCATAGTCTTTCGTAGGTGTGTGTTGTTTGAAACCTATGATTTGAGATGAGTGGTTTGCTATTTTTGACTTTTCTGAGCTAGATTTCTTAGCATTTCATAGGTGTGTGTTGTCAGAAAATTATGATTTGGGAGGTGTAGTTTGCTTTTTGGACTTTTCAGAGCTAGGATTCTTAGTCCCTCATAGGTGTTTGTTGTCTGAAACTTCTAGTTTGGGATGAGTAGTTGGCTATTTCAGGCTTTTCTGAGCTAAGGTTTCTTAGTATTTCTTAGGTGAATGTTGTCTGAAACTTATGAATTGGGATATGTAAATTACTATTTCGGGCTTTTCTAAGCTAGATTTCTTAGTCTTTCGTTGGAGTGTGTTGTCTGAAACCTATGATTTGGGATGTGTGGCTTGCTATTTTTTGACTTATCTGAGCTGGATTTCTTAGACTTTCATAGGTGTGTGTTGACTGAAACCTATTATTTGAGATGAGTGGTTTGCTATTTTTGACCTTTCTGAGCTAGATTTCTTAGCATTTCATAGGTGTGGGTTGTCAGAAAATTATGATTTGGGAGATGTAGTTTGCTTTTTGGACTTTTCAGAGCTAGGATTCTTAGTCCCTCATAGGTGTTTGTTGTCTGAAACCTACAGTTTAGGATGAGTAGTTGGCTATTTCAGGCTTTTCTGAGCTAAGGTTTCTTAGTATTTTGTAGGCGTGTGCTGTCTGAAACTTATGATTTGAGGTGTGTAATTTGCTATTTTCGACATGATCAATTCTATTTCTCCAAAATAATATAAAAAGTTTCCACTTCAGTTCAGATTTTTCTCAAAGAGATGAAAAAATTTAAAATACTGTTCCAAATTTTTCAAAGAAGATAGAAAAGTTCAAGTTCTCTTCTGAATTTTACCAAAGAACACAATTCAATTCTAATTTCTCCAGAGAAAATAAAAAGCTTCCACTTCAGTTTTAAGTTCACCAAGACATAAAAAGTTTAAAGTTTAGTTCAAATTTTTCCTTTGAAGATAGGAAAAGTTATAGTATGATTTGTGATTATTTTCCATGAAGATAAAAAGTTTCACTTTAATTCTAAATTTTCTTAAATTCAGTTCAGACTTTTCTCAAAGAGATGAAAAAATTTAAAATACTGTTCCAAATTATTCATAGAAATTAGAAAAGTTCAAGTTCTCTTTTGAATTTTACCAAAGAACACAATTCAATTCTAATTTCTCTAGAGAAAATAAGAATCTTCCACTTCAGTTTCAAGTTCACCAAGACATAAAAAATTTAAAGTTCAATTCTAAATTTTTCCGTAGAAGATAGGAAAAGTTATACAATGATTGTGATTATTTTCCATGAAGATAAAAAATTTCACTTTAATTCTAAATTTTCTTAAATTCAATTCCGACCTTTCTCAAAGAGATGAAAAAATTTAAAGTTCTGTTCCAAATATTTTCTCGGAAGAAGAAAAGTTCAACTTCGATTCTGAATTTTCTCAATGAAAATGAAATAGGTTATTGATCAAATCTATTTTCCCAAAAATAACATTAAAATTTCCACTTCAGTTCAGATTCTTTTTCTCAAGGAGATGAAGAAATTTAAAGTTCTGTTCCAAATTTTTCATAGAAGATAGGGAAAGTTATACTTTGATCGTGAATATTCAAGTTCTATTCTGAATTTTACCAAAGAACACAATTCAATTCTAATATCCCCAATAAAAAATTTAAAGTTCAGTTCTAAATTTTTCCGTAGAAGATAGGAAAAGTTATATTATGATTGTGATTATTTTCCATGAAGATAAAAAGTTTCACTTTAATTAAAAATTTTCTTAAATTCAATTCCGACCTTTCTCAAAGAGATGAAAAAATTTAAAGTTCTGTTCCAAATATTTTC
>JAQQPU010014457.1:8730-22701 GCA_029168905.1 Artemia sp. Kazakhstan ARC1039 | reverse complement strand
TTTAGAAACAAAATTGGGCTATATATTTGCACATTTGGGGGGTGGGGTAAAGCATAGCATATATTAAATACGTTACCTAACCTAGGTACCTTTTTCCACCCCAAAACCCCCAAAAAACAACACTTTAAATATTCTATACGCAATTAAAACCGGGCTATACATTGTATTTCTCTACAGCGGTGTCTTGTATCAACCCGTAATAACGGGTTTTTCAACGCGTCTTGAGTTTGAGATATATAAAAGAGTCCGTTTATACAAGAGTACCAAAACAACTCATACCTAAGAAAACATATCCTAAAGTATATTCCCATGCTCCCATCCATCACTGCTATTCCAGTGTCTGCAACCCTCCTGGAAAAGTTCTATGGGTGCCCATGTTTGCCATTGTTGCCAAAGGGTCGTTAATAGTATTTTTTACGCTGTTTTTATCTTGGGTGGAAACAGTGGACTTTTGGTCCAAGATAGTTACTTTTTAAATAAAGAGACAGTTTTGGATTTCATTTCAGGTAAAACCCTCACAAAATTTGATTGCCGCTCTTTTCTTGCAAAAACTGTGCACATGTCTTTCTGGTTTCTGCCTTCTAATTAATTAGTTAATTAATTAATTCGTTAATTAATTATTTAATTAGTTAATATTTTTCGTTTTAATGACGGGCTCGAGGTCGAGGATATTATCCTTGAGGATAATACAGTCATCAGACTGGCTTAGCTTTGCCCATGGTTGTGAAACCGACAATTTTCTGTTTCTTTTTGCACTTTTTTCTTCCTGGTTACAACCATGAAACTTTATGGACCAAAAATAACACTTTTTGAAACAAAGCAAAACATGTTTTATTCTAAAATTGGCCATTTTAAATTGCTAAAGATCGTATCTGATAGTAGTGGGGGGATAATTACTTTAAATGGTCAGATAGGGGGGAATAAGTGAAGCTACTAGTCCCTTAAGCCGTTATTACGTGCACCTGTTCAATACAAGCGCAGCCCATATATTTTAAATTGTCATGTAAACCTATACAACCGGCCAGCTGCAGTGGCAGATCTAGGGGGCGAGGGGGGCGCCCCCCTAGCGTAGTCTAAAGTAGTGTAATTCACTTAATTAACTCAAATTTGCGTTAATTAAACTTGCTCATAATGCAGGTTTATCGGATCAGCCTATTTTGCGCCCCCCCCCCCTAATATTTTTTTTATCCACCTATTTTGCGCCCTCCTTAAAAAAAATCATGGATCCGCCCCTGGCCAGCTGGTCTTACATCACACGACATACCCCTGTTTTAAATGGGCAGGTGTCTTACAATACAAGCGGTTTCTTTTATAAATGGTCTTACGTCACATGACCCACACCTGTTTTAAATAGTCAGGCGTAGTGTGAATGACGCAATCTTGTGAATGAACACAGGTGGCAAAATTCCCACAACACCCAGAATTTTAAAGGTGCCCTCCTTTTAAATGGTCAGGAGGTGTTTAGTAATTGGAGTTGACGCAATCGTGTGTGACAAGCTAGACTTCGGGAACCAGTGGGGAGTCCCCCACTTTTAATTGTGGAGGACACACACGTGGGTGTTGCGTAATGACAGCACACATCTTACGTAATGGCAGCGCACAAAACACTGTCACGTAATACTTTTTGAGATTTTATTTTTCGTCGAAATGTTCAAGGCGTTTCTTTTTTCCTTCTTTCAAGGCTTTTTTCTTTCTTTCAAGATGTTTTTTTCTTTAGTTCTTTGTCCTCGTTAGGACTCCAAAGATCAATTTCCACACAATAGAACAAAGCCCCAGACGCCAGGTCCATAAGGCTATTTCCAATACTTTGTTCTGGCTAATATATTCTAGAAATAGCCAATTGGACGCAATTCGAGTTCCAATTTTTCACCCATGTTAGAATGACGTGTTTCCTACACCTACAATAATTGACGTGGAGTCGGAAATTTCATTTCTAGAAATTGTACCTGTTCACTAAGTAATATATTTGTAGGGAGTGATACCAAATTATACTCTGACTTGCCCTTAATTTATTTTTAGTAATAAAGGTGAAGGGGGACTACAAGATGCTTAAATTGTGTAAACGCTAAGGTATTTTAGATTCATCCTAAACAATAAACCTAACAGACACAGACCTTTCTACATAAAAATTTATTAATTAAAAAAACATCATAAAACTATCAAAACACAGAAAAGGTAGTTAAAAAAAATGACAAATGGAAAAAACAAAAACATGCATGAATAGAAGAAAGGTATGGGTCCTAGCAGGCAATTCCAGGGACGGAGGCTTGATATTAGAGGTAAATTTTTATGCACTATTAAGGTATTTCCGAGAGCCCTTTACAAAAATAAAGTGTTTATGAGCCAAGACTATGAAGATTTCACATCACTGTGACAATATGGGGATGCCCCGACCCCTAGAAATCATTTCTGGAGGGCGGGTTGATATTAGAGATAAATTTAAACTATATTAAGAGAATTATTTTGAAGAGCTTTTAATGAAATCGCATCATTTCTTTAAGGGCATGGTAGATTTTCACTCCCCCCTACATGGAAAAAATCCAGTAACACCTCCACCTGAACTTTTAAACTGTAGAACATGTTACTCCATGCAATTCACGTCACAGTGACACTATTTGAATACCCCTCTGACACCCCATTCATCATTCCTAAGACAGTTTCTGTAATTTTTTGTTAAAAAATGTGCTTAAATTTGGTGCTTCAAGTTTTTGCAAGCCAAGCCCATCATAATAACCTCCAAAACACTCTACACCACCATGGCTGTCCACTCCTTTTCCCTCTGTCATCCACGTGGCATCCCCCTCATCACCCCTCCCCCTAGGACATTTTCACCCATTTCCCTCTGAAAATATGCTTTTGAATCAAAATTAAACATTGTTTTATCCTTGAACAGTGGAAACTCGACATTTCATTGCTAGAACGCGATACTCCAAGCAGTTCACGCCACAGTGCAACACTACTGCTACTCTGTGGCACCCTTTTAACATTAAGACATTTTCAGTCATTTCTTGATAAAAATTACACATTCAATCTTGAAATTCAGGTTTTCGAGAGCCAAGCCTATCTCAATCACCTCCAAAACAATCCTTACAACAATGGCATTACACAACTGCCCCCTGCCATCCACATGACACCTCCTCAACCCCTAGGACATTTTCAACCTTTTCCTTCCGAAAACAAGCTCATGAATCTAAGTTAAACACTTTTAGTTTGAACAGCGGGAACTCAGCATTTCATTGCTAGAATGTGATACTCCAAGCAATTCACGCCGCAGTGCCAAACTATTACTGCTCTGCGGTACCCTCTGTGATCATATCATCACCCTCAAGACATTTTCAGACATTTATTGTTTAGNTCACGTTTTCGCAAGATAAGCCTTTCATGATGCACCAATACGCCCCTGCATTACGCATCTGCCTCTGCAATCTATGTGCGACCCCTTTCATCACCCCTATGACATTTTAAATCTTTTCCTTTGGAAAATAAGCATGTGAATCTAAATTAAAAACTTTTTTTTTATTATTTGAACAGCGGGACTCGGTATTTCATTTCTAGAGCGTGATGCTCCAACCAATTAACGACAAAGTGCCTCACCATTACTGCTCTGCGATACCCACCTGACACATATCATCACCCCCAAGACATTTTTCAGACATTTCTTGTTAAAAATTTTGCTTCAACCCATTGATTCAAGTTTTCGCAAGCCAAGCCTTTCATGATTTACCACCAAACATATCACACCACCTGTTCTTTGATATGCTGCATTTGATGTTGTAATTTTTATCAAGACCTGTCACACCCTCTGGGAGTGTTTTCCCCTTTTTCAAAAAAAATAATTTGCTTCAATAGAATACAAAACTTAGATTACAGGAAAAATTATCGAGGAGTTTTCACAGATACAGTGAATAACCAAGATTTTCTTATATTTTTCCCTGACTTTTCACGAAATTGTGAACTTCTTTGACTTATAACTCATTTCTGTGATATCCAATTCCACTTGCTCTGCTTCTGACCCCGGTTACAACGGTTCCACCTTCGATTCTGTGGGTTTTCACCCTGGTTGAGCCGACTCTAACTCCATCAGTGCCCCTCCGACCCCAACTCCCGACCCCAAATCCGGTTCCCATTTCGTCCGTTCCGGATTCTCCAATTCTTCCCTCCATTCCATAATTCGGGTTCCGCCAACTCCTATCCAAAGCTCTAATAATTCCAAAATTTTGTGTGTGGTCACCTCCTTGGTAATCTATGGTTGATCTTCTAAATTAGTTAGTTTATTGCATGTTTTTGATCAGTACCATCTGCAAATTGGAAGGATATGCTTCTACATATTATTTAAGAAAAAAAGGTGAGGATGAAATATTCCAAGAAAATATGTGGACATGATATAATTATTGTCGCGATGAATGATGACAATGAGAAATACTTGAATTATGAAACAAGTGCTAATAATGATTTTACTGGAAATGTATGTGTGCGTTGTCATGACACTAAGGAGTTAAATTTCTTCGGAATACCAAAAATATTCATCATTACTGATGGTTTATATGCGAGAGTGACATTTCCAGAGATGATAGTGCTCAAACAGAATGCTTTTCTAAAACTTTTAGTTGACGAAGAATGCCAAATTCTTGCTAATAGTCCTGGAAACACATTACCCGTTGACATATCCTATCGCCATCTTTCTGGTTTTAGCCTTCAAAAGAAGACAAGAAAAAGACAGCCCTACCTTTCTATCAATATCATAAACCCTATCATATCCAGGTTTCGAAACTGGGACCTATGTATACATAATGTCATTATAGGCAACAAAACTGCAGGTAAATAAAAAGAGCACTAGCACACATTATCACTAAGGAGATTAAACGTGTTCAATGAAAAACAAACCCCTTGCAAACGTTACTAGCACCATCGTGGAAAAGATGAAGATAAAGTATTCCAAGAAAGCGTGTACGCATAATAAAGTTATCATAGCAATGAATACTCGCAAAGAGAAATATTTGAACTATGTAACAAGTACCAATGGGATCTTATTGGAAGTGTATGCGTGCTTTGTCATGAAAGTGAGAGGTTAAATTCCTTTGGAGTGCCCAAGAATTTTTATCATCGAATTGGTGGATATGCCAGAGTGACATTTCCACAGATAATAGTGATCAAAAAGAATGCAGTCCTAAAACTTTTAGTTGATGACGAAGGCCAGCTTCTTGCTACTGCTTGTGGTAAGAAACTACCCATTGATAGATCCTATCATCAACTTTCTGGAATCACCATTGAGTTGAAAGCAAAGGGGGAAAGAAAATCATACTTTTCTATCAATATAATAAGTCATATCTTATCCAAGTGTCAAAACTGCAATCTCTGTAAAAATAATGTCATAATACATGATGAAGCCGTGAGTAAAATAAAAGGGGCTTTGACAGGCAATATCACCAAGGAATATAAAGATGAACTGATGAAAAACATAGCACTTGAAAACGTTACAACTACCATCATGGGTTTACCAACAGATGCAGTCCATAAGCTCGATATCACCGACAATGGAATGTATGACGAGTTTGTTAAAAGTTGTGTATGCCCGCTAAATGGAAATATGTGACGTCTCAAAAGAAAACGCGATAAAGTAGTATATTAGTAGATTTAAGACATTCATTTCTATGATGATATTCAACACGCTATTATTCCAATAGAAATATTGTATTGTATTACTTTAACTTATTTCCATTATTGTTAGGGTACGTCAACAAATCCAAAGTTTAGAATGGTTATTCAAAAGCCAGAGACGTATGAAAAGGAATTTTCACAGACATAGGTACTACTAGCAGGCTCAGAAGGGGCCTACTAGAGTCTGACATAGGTTGACAGTTTTTTTTAATATTTCTTACAAAGCAAAAATACATCCCGCAAGATCACAAATTCTTCTTACAAAACAAAAAAAAAATATCAGAAACGAAGAGAAACTTTTTTCTCTTCTTTCGAAAAATTCAGAATCGAAGTTCAACATTTTTTTTCTTCTTCGGAGAAATTCAGAACCGAACTTTAATATTTTTTTTCTATGGAAAAGTTCAGAAGAAAACTTGAACTTTTTTGTCTTCTTTAAAAATTCAGAACCGAAGAGGAGCTTTTCAACTTCTTTGATGAATCTCAGAACCAGAGTATATCTTTGAAAAAAACTCAGAATCAAAGTATAACTTTTTTTCTCTCTTCTATGAAAAATTCACAAGAGAACTTGAAATTTTTCTCCTCTCTGGAGAAAAAAAAATCAGAATCGAAGTATAACTTTTTCTCTTCTCTGGAAAAAGTCCAGAATCGAGGCATAACTCTTTTTCCATCTAGAAAAACCCAGAACAGAACTTGAACTTTTTCTCTTTTATTTAAAAATTCAAAGTCGAATTGTAATTCTTTCACATCTTTGAGAAAACTCAGAATTAAAGTGGAGCCTTTCCTTATAGTCTACGGAAAAAATTAGAATCGAAGTATAACCTTTTCACTTTTCTGAAAAAAGAAATCCAGAACAGAACTTGAAAAATTTTCTCTTCTTTGAGAAACTTCAGAAGAGAACTTGCACTTTTTTCTAATCTTTGAAAAATTCAGAATTGAACTGGAACTTTTTCTACTTTGAAGAAAGTCGGAACTGAAGCGTAGCTTTTTCTTCTTCTTCGGAAATATCAAGAATTGAACTTGAACTTTTTCTATTCTTTGCAAAAATTCAGAATTGCAGTTTAAATTTTTTCTCTTCCTTGAGAAAATCCAGAATCGAAATACAACTTTTGTCTCTATTCTTTGAGAAAATTCCGAACTTAAGTGAAAATTTTTCTTCTTTGAGAAAACTCAGAACTGAAGTCTAACTTATTTCTCTTCTTCGAAAAAAATTCAGGATAGAAGTTTAACATCATGCCAAGTGTCATTAACCTTCAAAACCTGTCTTTGCTGAATTAAAAAGCCCCCTCGGAACCAAGACAAATCGTGCGAGATTACGCCCTCATGACATGTAAATATTAGTTAACTACTTTTAAGTTAGGTTTATTTGGGTTAGGTTAGCCTGACCCACTCAAATATTTCTCTTTGCGCGTATTCAGTGCTACTATAACTTTATTATGTGTGCACGCTTTCTTGGAATATTTCATCTGCAGCTTTTCCATGATGGTGCTAGTAACTTTTGTATGGTTTTTTTTCCATCGAATGATCTTTAATCTCCTTTATGACAATGTGTGCTAGTTCTCTTTTTGTTTTACCTGTGGTTTTGTTGTCTATAATGACATTATGTTTACATATGTCACAGTTTCAGCCCCCCCCCGAAATTTTTGACCGAGTCGAAAATAAGTCGAAAATTAGTAAAACCTAGGTGAAAATCAGTAAAATTAGTCTGAGATTAAACTGAGTCAAAAATTAGTAACCCCCCCCCGAAAAAAAAAACTGGATCCGCCCTTACTCAACATGTTCCAAGATCAAAATCACTTTCACGAGGAAAAAATCAAATCTACAATCTTCACGAAGAGAAAAAACAACATGCAACCAGTTTCACGAAACAAAAAAACTTTGCTAATCCACAAGTAAATCAACATGCAACAAGTTTCACGAACAAAAAAATAAAAAAAGAGCGTGCAACCGGGTGCCTGCAGCCAACCTACAATACCACCCTTTTTTCAAATAAATGCATTCAAGTTAGGTTCAATTAGGTTCACTTGGCGTGGCGCGCCAAGTGAACTTTTTTGTTTGTGAAACTTGTTGCATCCTGTTTTTCGTCTCTTCGCGAAATTTTTGTATTGATTTTTCACCTCGTGAAGCAGATTTCGTTAATGGAACTTGTAGCGTGCTGATTGTTTTTTTTAGTTCGTGGAACATGTTGCGTCCTGTTTTTATTCGTGAAACTTGGTGCAAGTTGATTTTTTCTCTTTGTGAAACATGTACATTGATTTTTTTCTCCTCCTAAAACTAATTTTTTTCTGTGGAACATACTGCATGCATATTTTTCTGATGCTTGAACTAATTGCATGCTTATTTTTTTTTGTTCGTGAAACTTGTTGCATGTTGATTTTTCTTCTCTTCGCGAAACTTGTACACTGATTTTTCTCCTCGTGAAACTGATTTTGTTCAAGAAACTTGTTGCGTGCTGATTGTTGTTCATGGAACTTGTTGCATGATGGTTTTTTGTTCATGAAACGTGTTGCATGTTTATTTTCTCTTCTTGAAACTTGCACATTGATTTTTTTCTTCTCTTGAAGCCAATTTTGTTCGAGGAGCTTGCCCGTGCTTATTTATGTTTGTGGAACTTGTTGAGTGCTGATTTTTCTTCGTGGAACTTGTTGCATGCTAAATTTTTCTTCGTGGAACTTGTTGCATTTTGAATTTTTTTTCTTCGCGAAATTTAAACAATGATTTTCTTCCCGTTAAACTGATTTTGTTCGTGGAACTTGTTGCGTGCTGATTTTTATTCCTAAAACTTGTTGCATGTTTTTTTTCTCTTCGTGAAACAAGTACATTGATTTTTTTTCTACCTAGTGAAACTAATTTTGTTCATGGAACTTATTGCTTGCATATTTCTTTGTTCGTGATCCATGTTAAATGTTGATTTTTCTCTTCGTGAAACTTCTACCATGATTTTCCTCATTGAGAAAGCTGGTTTTGTTCATGGAACTTGTTGCACGCTGATTTATGTTCGTGGAACTTGTTGAGTGATGATCTTTTGTTCGTTGAAACGTGTTGCAGTGTGATTTTGTTTATTCTCTTCTCGAAACTTGTACATTGATTTTTTGCTTCGTGAAACTGATTTTGTTATTGGAAGCTGTTGCATGCTGATTGTTTTTTTTTTGTTTGTGGAACTTGTTACTTGCTGTTTTTTTATTCGTGAAACTTGTTGCAGGTTGATTTTTTTCTTCCTGAAACATGTACATTGATATTTTTTCTCCTCCTGAAACTAATTTTGTTCATGGAACATAGTGCATGCATATTTTTTTATCGTGGATTTTTTTTTGTGTGCTGACTGTTTTTTTTATTCGTGAAACTTGTTGTATGTTGATTTTTTTCTCTTCGCGAAACTCGAACACTGATTTTTCTCCTCGTGAAACTGGTTTTGTTCAAGGAACTTGTTGCGTGCTGATTGTTGTTCATAGAACTTGTAGCATGATGGTTTTTTGTTCATAAAACTTGATTTTATTTTTCCACATAGTGAAACTGATTTTGTTCATGGAACTTATTGCATGCATATTCTATGCTCGTGTTTCATGTTACATGTTGATTTTTCTCTTTGTGAAACATCTACAATGGTTTTTCTCATTGAGAAAACTGATTTTGTTCATGGAAATTGTTGCTTGCTTATTTATGTTCGTGGAACTTGTTGAGGGATGATTTTTGTTGATTTGTGAAACTTGTTGCAGCCTGTTTTTTTCTCTTCGCAAAACTAAATTGATTTTTTTTACCTCGTGAAACTGATTTTGTTAATGGAACTTGTTGCGTGCTGATTGTTTTTTTTAGTTCGTGGAACTTGTTGTATGCTGTTTTTTATTCGTAAAACTTGATGCGTGTTGATTTTTTCTCTTAGTGAAACATGTACATTGATTTTTTTATCCTCCTAAAACTAATTTTGTCCATGGAACATACTGCATGCATATTTTTCTGATTCTGGAACTTGTTGCGTGCTGATTTTTTTTGTTCGTGAAACTTGTTGCATGTTGCCCTTTTCTCTTCGCGAAACTTGTACACTGATTTTCCTCCTTGTAAAACTGATTTTTGTTCATGGAACTTGTTGCATGATGGTTTTTTGTTCATGAAGTTTGTTGCATATTGATTTTTCTCTTCGTGAAACTTGCACATTGATTTTTTTCTTGTCTTGAAGCCAATTTTGTTCATGGAACTTGACCGTGCTGATTTGTGTTTGTGGAGCCTGTTGAGTGCTGATTTTTTTTGTGAAACTTGATGCATGCTGATTTTGGAACTTGTTGCATGCTGATTTATGTTCGTGGAATTTGTTGAGTGATGATTTTTTTTTTGTTTGTGAAACATGTTTCATCCTGTTTTTTTTCTGTTCGCGAAACTTTTAAATTGATTTTTCACCTCGCGAAACTGATTTTATTAATGGAAGTTGTTGCTTGCGTATTTTTGTTGGTTCGTCAAACTTGTTGCTTGCTGTTTTTTTATTCGTGAAACTTGTTGCAGGTTGATTTTTTCTCTTCGTGAAATATATACATTGATTTTTTCTCCTCCTGAAACTAATTTTGTTCATGGAACATACTGTATGAATATTTTTTTGATCGTGGATATTTTTTGTGTGCTGACTGTTGTTTTTTCTCTTCGCGAAACTTTTACATTCATTTTTCACCTCGTGAAACTGATTTTATTAGTGGAAGTTGTTGCTTGCGTATTTTTTTGGTTCGTGGAACTTGTTGCTTGCTGTTTTTTTATTCGTGAAACTTGTTACAGGTCTATTTTTTCTCTTCGTGAAACATGTACATTGATTTTTTTCTCCTCCTGAAACCAATTTTGTTCATGGAACATACTGCATGCATATTTTTTAATCGTGGATTTTTTTGTGTGCTGACTGTTTTTTTTTTGTTCGTGAAACTTGTTGCATGTTGATTGTTTTTTCTCTTTGCGAAACTCGTACACTGATTTTTCTCCTCGTGAAACTGATTTTGTTCAAGGAACTTATCGCGTGCTGATTTTTTTTCGTTCGTAAAACTTGTTCCATGTTGCTCTTTTTCCTCTTCGCAAAATTTGTACACCGATTTTTCTCCTCGTGAAACTGATTTTGTTCAAAGAACTTGTTTCATGATGATTTTCTGTTCTTGAAACTTGTTGCATGTTGATTTTTCTCTTCGTGGAACTTTCTCATTGATTTTTTTCTTCTTCTCTTGAAGCCAATTTTGTTCATGGAACTTGACCGTGCTGATTTATGCCTGTGGAACTTGTTGAGTGCTGATTTTTCTCCCAGTTAAACTGATTTTTTTCTTGGAACTTGTTGCGTGCTGATTTTTTATTCCTGAAACTTGTTGCATGTTTATTTTTTCTCTTCGTGAAACATGTACATTGATTTTTTTTACCTAGTGAAACTAATTTTGTTCATGGAACTTATTACATGCATATTTCATTGTTCGTGATCCATTTTAAATGTTGATTTTTCTCTTCATGAAACTTCTACAATGATTTTCCTCATTGATAAAACTGGTTTTGTTCATGGATTTTGTTGCACGCTGATTGATGTTCGTGGATTTTGTTGAGTGATGATCTTTTGTTCGTGAAACGTGTTGCAGTGTGATTTCGTTTATTCTCTTCTCGAAACTTGTATATTGATTTTTCTCTTCGTGAAACTGATTTTATTAATGGAAGTTGTTGCGTGCTGATTGTTTTTCGTTCGTGGAACTTGTTGCTTGCTGTTTTTTTTATTCGTGAAACTTGTTGCAGGTTGATTTTTCTCTTCGTGAAATATGTACATTGATTTTTTTCTCCTCCTGAAACTAATTTTGTTCATGGATCATACTTCATGAATATTTTTTTGATCGTGGATATTTTTTGTGTGCTGACTGTTGTTTTTTCTCTTCACGAAACTTTTACATTCATTTTTCACCTCGTGAAACTGATTTTATTAATGTAATTTGTTGCTTGCGTATTTTTTTTGGTTCGTGGAACTTGTTGCTTGCTATGTTTTATTCGTGAAACTTGTTGCAGGTTGATTTTTTCTCTTCGTGAAACATGTACATTGATTTTTTTCTCCTCCTGAAACCAATTTTGTTCATGGAACATAATGCACGCATATTTTTTTAATCGAGGATTATTTTTGTGTGCTGACTGTCTTTTTTTGTTCGTGAAACTTGTTGCATGTTGATTTTTTTTTCTCTTTGCGAAACTCGTACACTGATTTTTCTCCTCGTGAAATGATTTTGTTCAAGGAACTTATTGCGTGCTGATTTTTTTTCGTTCGTGAAACTTGTTGCATGTTCCTTTTTTTCTCTTTGCGAAATTTGTACACTGATTTTTCTCCTCGTGAAACTGATTTTGTTCAAGGAACTTTTTGCATGATGGTTTTCTGTTCGTGAAACTTGTTGCATGTTGATATTTCTCTTCGTGGAACTTGCTCATTGATTTGTTTCTTCTTCTCATGAAGCCAATTTTGTTCATGGAACTTGACCGTACTGATTTATGCCTGTGGAACTTGTTGAGTGCTGATTTTTCTTCGTGAAACTTGTTGCATGCGGATTTTTTTTTGCGCTAAACTTAAACAATGATTTTTCTCTCAGTTAAACTGATTTTTTTCGTGGAACTTGTTGCGTGCTGATTTTTTATTCCTGAAACTTTTTGCATGTTTATTTTTTCTCTTCGTGAAACAAGTACATTGATTTTTTTTCTACCTAGTGAAACTAATTTTGTTCATGGAACTTATTACATGCATATTTCATTGTTCGCGATCCATTTTTAATGTTGATGTTTCTCTTCATGAAACTTCTACAATGATTTTCCTCATTGATAAAACTTGTTTTGTTCATGGATTTTGTTACACGCTGATTTATGTTCGTGGAACTTGTTGAGTGATGAGCTTTTGTTCGTGAAACGTGTTGCAGTGTGATTTTGTTTATTCTCTTCTCGAAACTTGTATATTGATTTTTCTCTTCGTGAAACTGATTTTATTAATGGAAGTTGTTGCGTGCTGATTGTTTTTTTTTTCGTAGAACTTGTTGCTTGCTGTTTTTTTTATTCGTGAAACTTGTTGCAGTGTGATTTTGTTTATTCTCTTCTCGAAACTTGTATATTGATTTTTCTCCTCGTGAAACTGATTTTGTTCAAGGAACTTGTTGCGTGCTGATTTTATTAATGGAACTTGTTGCGTTTTTTTGGTTCGTGTAACTTGTTGCAAGTTGACTTTTCTCATTGAGAAACTTGCACACTGATTTTTCTCCACTTGAAGCTGATTTTCTCCGCGGACCTTCTTGCGCGCTGATTTAATTGTATGTGTAACTTGTTGTATGCTGGTTTTTCTTCATGAACCTTGTTACATGTTGATTTAATCTTTGTAAAACCTATACATTTATTTATATCCAAATGAAACTGGATATGTTCATGGAACTTGTTGCATGTTAATTTTTTTTTATTCGTGAAACTTATTGCATGTTGTTTTTTTTTCTTCGTGAATTTTGTACATTGATTTTTTTATTTTTTCTTCGTGAAAACAATTTAAAGATGGAAAATGTTGAGTGCTGATTTTTAGTCATGTAGGAGTTGGAGGGAGGGGTTCTTGGGGTTGGGGTACGGGACCTTACAACACTGTTCAAATGGTAGTTGTGTATTATACCGAACACAGTTGAGAATCGCCCAAATAAAAATATTAAATAACATAACATAACATCAAAATAACCATGAAATAACATCAACATAACATAACAACAATAGCCATCAAACAACATTAACATAACATAACCACCATAACATAACATAACCATGAAACAATATCAACATAACATAATAACAATAACCATCAAATAACATTAACATAACACAAACAACATAACATAACATCAACATAACATAACCATGAAACAACATAACTTAACATCAAAATAACCATGAAACAACATCAACATAACATGTCAACAATAGCCATCAAACAACATTAACATAACATAACCAACAATAACCATATAACAACAGCAACATAACATAACAACAATAGCCATAAAAACATTAACATAACATACCTTTAATTAACACAATGCTTGTCTTGTTGTATGGTGGGGGGACTGTCCACTTGTATGGTATGTGTACTGCCCGCCTGTATATATCATTATAAAAAAGGGTACTGTCCGCTTGAAACTGTTATAGCTACATGGGGGACACCCTCGTTGTAACTGTTATAGCTATATGGGGGGACACTCTGCTCGAATATATTATAGCTATATGGGGGACACTCTGCTCGAATATATTATAGCCATATGGGGGGACACTGCTCGAATATATTATAGCTATATGGGGGGACACTCTGCTCGAATA
>JAQQPU010014456.1:1596-16030 GCA_029168905.1 Artemia sp. Kazakhstan ARC1039 | reverse complement strand
GGGGTTCGCCCCCTAGTCAATACCCTGCTCTTTAAACTATAGTTCGAATTTTTTTTCCAGTTCTTTAAAAATGACCTCTTAATCACAATCAGTTGATCAGTTGAAAAACTTGTTTTTTTTTAATTTAATTCCTGATCTTTTTCTTTAATAATGCTGGGAAATCCGGCGCCCCCTTTATAGCAATGTCCCTTCCCCCATGAAAACTTCCTTCATGGAAAGATCCTTCCATATAGCCCCCGACCCTCTCCTTCCCCCACCTACCAGAAAAAATCTCCTCTGAAAAAGTCTGTATACTTCCCAATAACCAATACTATATGTTAACATTGAGTAAAGTTCATAACTTTCAGCCCTCCCCCTGGGGACTTTGGGCGATCAAGTCATCCTAAAAGACATTTTTATCATATTTTCGACCATGCTGAACAAAATGGCTATCTCAAAATTTTGATCGGGTGACTTTGGGAAAAAAATGAGCGTGGGAGGGGGCCTAGTTGCCCTCCATTTTTTTTGGTCACTTAAAAAGGGCACTAGAACTTTTAATTTCAGTTCCAATGAGCCCTCCCACGATATTCTAGGACCACTGGGTCGATACGATCACCCCTGGGAAAAAAAAAAAACAAACAAACAAACAAATAAACACGCATCCGTGATCTTTCTTCTGGCAAAAAATGGAAAATTCCACATTTTTGTAGATAGGAGCTTGAAACCTCTACAGTAGGGTTCTCTGATACGCTGAATATGATGGTGTGATTTTCATTAAGGTTCTATAACTTTTAGGGGGTTCTTTCCCCCTTTTTTCGAAAATCAGCCAAATTTTCTCAGGCACGTAACTTTTGATGGGTAAGATTAAACTTAATGAAACTTATATATTTGAAATCAGAATTAAAATCTGATTCTTTTGATTATCTATTGGTATCAAAATCCTGTTTTTTAGAGTTTCGGTTACCATTGAGCCGGGTCGCTCCTTACTTACAGTTCGTTACCACGAACTGTTTGATATAAGAAAAGGAAACGATCAAAACTGGGGTTTTTAAGGCGAAACGGAAAACTGAATAAGCAAACAAAGCGAATATTTTGAGAGGACAACCGCCTCTCTTCTTCAGCACGAAGCAAAATAATATATTCAAAGAAAGAGTCGCTTTGTTTGTTTATTCAGTATTCTCGTTTGGCATTAAAAACCCCATTTTTGATCGTTTCCTTTTCTTACATTATGGCAGGCCAATGTGGTTAAAGAAATTATCTTTGAAGTAATTCTGTATTTATCTGAAGTCTCACTGAGAAGTCGGATTTTTCGGCATTAAAATACATTCTTTGAGGTATCTGCCCCTCTCCCCAATTACAGAACGGTCAGAGAACACTACTGTAGAAGTTTCAAGCTCTTATCTTCAAAAACTTGGAATTTGGTATTATTTGGCAAACAAAAATCACGGATGTCTGTTGCTTGTTTTTTTTCTTCTAGGAATTATCGTGTCGAGCCAAGAGACGTAGTAGACCAGAAAACTATCAGAAAACCCTAAGGTTTCAAGCTCTTATCTACAAAAAAAAAAAAAAAATTATTTTTTTTTGCCAAAGAAAGATAACAGATGCGTCTTATATGTTGTTGCTTTTGTTTTATTTCCCCCAGGAGTTATTGTTTCGAATCAAGTATCCTAGAAGACCAGGAGATGGCTCCTTTCAGCAACAATTAAAAGTTTTTGTGTATTTTTAAGTGACCAAACAGATTGGAGGACAACTATCCCCCTTCCCATGCCCATTTTCCCTTTAAAGGCATTCAATTGAAATTTTTAGACAACTATTTGGTTCAGCATAATTGAAAGGTCTGGTCTATAAATATGTCTTAGGATGACATGACCACCCACAGCCCTTAGGGAAACGGCTGCAAGCTATACAATTCCTCCATTGTTTACATATAGTTTTTGTTATTGGGACACGCAGGAACATTTTTTACGGAAGAGTCTTCTGTGGGGGGGGGGGTATTTCCACGGGGAGAATTTTTGTGAGGAAGACATTTTCTTGGGAGAACTTTCCTGAGTTCATATACGGAAACCTTTTTTGTCTTTCTATTTCCTTGGATGCACAATTTTACACACTGAGAAAATATTTCGGGGAATTGTTCAGGAGAAATTTTCAGCGGGAAAGGAATTGTCTGGCAGGATTTTTCCGTGGAAAAATGTGGACAATGTCTACAAGGGTGCTGCAGGGTGATACCTCCCCTCTTATTGCCCAAACATGTTTCCGACGTTTATTTTTATGCTTTATTAAAAAACAGTGATTGGAAATATTCGTCTTGTTTCTTCCAGCATTTTCGTTGCATGTAAAAACCCCATTCTCGATTCTCTTTTTTTTTGTTTTTCTATTCTTTGTTTACTTAAACTATTGCTTGCTTGTTTGGAACAAGGGATTCAATTCATTCTGAATTTGCTTGGTTCTGACTTATAGTTTAACTCAAGGATATTCATTTTATCTGTTATCGGTTTTTTTCCACGCTGTTACCTTTTTTCAATTTTCCCAATCTGGGTTTTCATTTCCACTTTCCGCGTTATACATTTTTGTCTTTATTTTTTTCCGATTTGTTTCGTTCTTGTTTTTGCTCAGAACGTGTGAACATATGTCCTTGAATTTGTTTTTCCTTTAGTGCTGAATAAGGGAAGCGGTTGTCCTCCCGAAATATTTATCTTGTTTATCCCAGTATTTTCATTGGCTTTATAAAACCCCTTCTTGATTTTTCTTTCTTTGTTTTTTTTATTCTTTGTTTACGTAAATTATTGCTTGCTTAACAGAAATAAGGAGTTCTATGAATTCAAAATCTGCTTGGTTCTGACTTAGAGTTTGACCCCCTGTTATTCATTTTATCGATTTTTGGTTTTGTCTACACTGTTAGAATTTTTGATTCTTTCAATTTAGATTTTATTTCCTTTTACTTTCCGCGTTGTCTGTTTGTGTCTTTTATTTATTTATCTAGTTTCTTTCGTTCGCAATTTTGCTCTGAGAATGTGACAATTTATTTAATTCCACATATATGTTTTTTAAATTTTGTTACTGAAAAAGGCATATTAAATTTCATTAAAAAGGCATACATCTTGTTTTTTTGCCCCCCTTAAGACACCTGATTGACATTTCGAGGTACTCATTTTGTAATTACTCTGTGGCTTATCAATTTTAAATGTGGGGGGATTTTCCACCGTATGGGAAATTATTTTAAGGTTAAATTTCTGGGGGAAAGGGGTATTTTTTGGGGAGAAATTTTCGGGAAGGAGCACCTAGCACTGTTTCAAGCAAATCGGAAAAAATAGTTCTATTTGGGGGTTTATATTTAGGGGCCTATGCCCCCAAACCGGAGTTTTTTATTACCTGTCCATGGATTCACCGTTTTATGTTTCAATCTATTCAGAAAAAAACATTTTTGGCCCTTTTTTAACCTTTTTCCTAGCTTTATTTTTGGAGAAACTAAAATTTTTCTCGATTTTTCCTTCTGCACATGGTTCTCCGTAACCCAAAAACCTAACGATATAAATTTTGAGCGAGCCGAAAAAGAGTTTTTGGCCTAAACCTATGCCCTCATGGTTTTTAGGCATAAGTTTACCGAACAATACTTTTTTTGCACATTAAGATGTTTTTGCTGAAGTAATTAAAGCCTGAAGTGAGAAACTAATAAGACACAACACGTTTTTGGTTCATTCCCGGCCCTTTAACACCCTCCCCCTCTTACAAAAAAGTGTCTGATCGTCTTCGTTTATATAGCGATCTCTGAAAGTTTCAAGCTGCTGTGTTTATATGTCTTTTGCGCTTTTGCAAGTCTTTTGAGCTGGTTGAACAATTATAATACATTGGAGATGAACGTAAATTTTTTTTTGTCGATTTAATCATTAATTTCGTATGTATGTTGGTCTTAGAATGCTCTAGTTTTTTGAGGTGTAAAAAATAATTTTCGATTTTCAACATTTTCCTTCCTATAAGTCGTAAAATTTGCTACACAGACTAGAATTTTGGACAAACTGTGACTAATTGTTACAGTAAGTCACATTGCTCCGTCACAAACTAATTGCTAGTGAAAGAAATAAAGATCAAATAGTTCACGACAAAACAATGTTGTACGGAGTACGGAGCGTACGGAGCGACTCGGGCTAATAATAACCAAAACTCTAAAAAAAGAATTTTTATGACATTTTATGCCCTTTTATGACACCAAACTATGATTTTGCCCAAAAGAGAACAAAATTGCTATTGATTAAAATTTCTGACGCCACCTCCTGTCTTATCAGCCCCCTCCTGTCTTAAAATACCTTCGTATCAGCTGCTTCCTCCTATACCCCTGCTTTTCAGACTAAAGTTTGATATTTTGTCCCAATTTACCAATTATCTAAGTTTTTTCAAGCCGCTATTTAACTTTAGCGTAAAGAGCGAGGTCTGCAGGAGGTTGCAGCCCTCTTAATATACTGAATAATTTTAAGTAAATAATTACACAATAATGTTTGTTCGTTTAAGTATTAATGTTGCCCCTAACTTTAATTTGAGAAAAATTGCTTTTTTCATTTAGTTAGTATATAAAACAATTGAAAATATTGCTTGGTTATTACTGTGCGTTTTTTCACATTTTCTTATTTGCTAATGCAATTTCGTTGGCCAACAGGGAGAAAGTAATCTTGCGAACTCCTACCGAGGAGCCATGCTTCACTGCTGCTGCGTGTATCAAAGCTGCAGCATAATGGTGCAGCTTTGATACCATATAATGGTGCCATTATATTTGATCTGTATATAAATCACTATAATTGAGCACAAATAAAATTGTGTAAATCTTAACTGAATCTCCATTATACACTTGGTTTTTGATCGAATTTTCAGCTGGCCAGTGAAAGTATATCTGGCATTTCTATTAGCTCACAGTTTTAAATGTAAGATGTCGACAAAGAAACTCATAGTAAAGGGATACTTACAACACAGTCACTTTCGATGAAATTTGGGTCTCCTTCAATTACCCAAAATTATGCTTTGTTTTTGTGTCAAATGCAACTATGATGCATTCACAATATTTATATACGTATTTTAAGTTAATTTCTCTGTGAATACTTTGACATAAAAACATGCAATTTTTTGCCTAGTTTAAATTAACACAAGAACTATATTAAGAATAAGCACACTATAACAAAGTCTCTGAGAAAACTATATGGGCATAAATAGTGGCTCACTTACAAAACATTGCAAATAAAAATATAAAACAAAATACTCTTTAGAAATTATAGACTTTTCACTGGCTTAGTAAAATATTACTGGAATACAATTTGGCATGATTTCCACACTCGCGATTGGTAAGCCAGATAATAGTTCATCTGATCGTAAATCAACATATTAGTTCTGAAAATTATGGTTTTATCATTCTATCCATGATTTTGTTACATTTCAGCTTCTAGTATTCCTCTAGTTTTTTTTTCAAGCCTTTTTCGACGGACATTTTTTTTACTCCATTGCTATGTTTTACAATGAGGTTAATAAATTTTGGTTGTGATTTATGCTAGAAAATTGTGGTAGTTTTTGGTATGACGTCCTTTTTGGTACAATTCTTTTTTAGGGCATTTCATGGTAATCGGTATTAAAACCCAAATTTTGCGGTTACTACACTCTATAAGAAGGAATATGCATAATTTTGGACTTATATAATTAGGTAAGTTTACAAAATATTTAAAACTTTATCTATTTGCAAAAACAAATGCTCAATTCTGAAAATTTCATTGTTGGGCCCCTTGCCCTAATTATCAGATGCAAGTCCTTTTGATAAATTAATAGTATTTCCTCTCTAAATTTATCATTTCACCCCTGGTCCTAATTATTAAAAAAAATATTTTTTGTCATTATTTATAGCTATCTTTAAATTTTTTCCTTTTTGGCTGAGAATACTAAACGTATCTGAGAAAAATTTGCTAAGCAGGTTGCGTCTGAAAAAGTCCAGTCTGGAGATCACTGATCGGGCTGGCTAGACAGATAATTTTAGCCGTTGGGGATGGAGGGGGGAGGGATCATAGGGAAAAATAGTCGTTGATTCGGCTGGCAGAATATATCCCGTACACCTACCGGCATCCCTATTTGGTCAGAATTCCATGGGCGATCCTATTGTGTAAATATTCTTAGAAGAGGTATAATTTTGTTATCAGTTCTTATTTTTTAATAAGAGAAAAACGAATGGTAAATTTCTTACCACTTTCACTGCCTATATTTTATCTTCTCGCCTAAGTTATGGGTTTTTGAGGTTTGTCACGATCTTTCTTATGGAGGGGTACTCTCATATGTTGTTGAGATATCTTCTATAAGAGTAAATATCTGAATGCGTGGCTCTAAAGATTGAGTCAGTGTTTGAGTACGGATAAAGTTATCGGTTCGATTATATCGGAGAGTTTCCCCCCTAGTACCGACCACGGTGGTCTGAACAAGCATATGAATTCCAACGAGAGGTTCTCTCCTTCCATGGCCGATTCGGTGGGTTATTAGGACTTGACCATACAAGCTCTAATTTTTAAGCGGAATTTTTTCACTTGAAGGAAGAGAGTGTAGCTCTCAGTGACCCTGTACGCCAACGATATTGCTACACAATACAGATGGCAACCTTACATTTATATTTTTGGATCTTGAGGTTGGATAGGAGGCTGCATAATTATGAAGACGTAACACCTATTTCTTTTCAATTAAACTATTGAATTTGTGCTCCTTGCATAACGGTTGTAGCAGATAATAACCCTAGTGATACCCTGAGGCATTACCATTTCACCTAAATTACTTATTAATTTTCCTGAGCACTGAAATCAGTAATCAGCACTCCTATATTTATAGACTTAGCTCTAAATATCGTGGATACTGAAATTAGAAAGCTCCTCTCCCAGTTATGGATCCAAAACAGGATCGGTCCGGTCACCGAAGAACAGATTTTAATTTTACTACATTTGTGTTAGCTGAGAAATTACAGTAAATATAATAAAAAGGTAAAGCAATACCTCTAAAAGAATTGTACACTGTAAAAGAGGTTAAATATGAAAAAGAAGGAAAAATAATTGCACCACAACTAGACGCGAGACAAAGAAATTAATTTCCTGGTTAAAATTAGGAAATTCAATCCTAATTTGAAAATATAAAAAAGGAAACAGAACGAAGAAAATAAAGAAGACCTGTACAGGGCCGGATCGACTAGGTACGGGGTCCAATTGGAACTTTTTGCGGGGCCCCTCTATATATTAACGCTGTCCAAATACTTTACCCTGTCCAAATACTTTACCCCAAACCCTTAATGTGTAAATTTATAGCCCAAACTATATAAGTCCAATGGATTCTGTCACCCGTCACTTGTTTTTCACTGAGCGTCATCTAATTGTCTCTTAATGCAGACAGAGAAAACCAGGTTTTTCTCGAGTGTGTATCATTATGTACACAAGTACCTTTTTTTCTTTTGCACTTTGATATTTGACTCGTTCTGATTCTCGCTGTCCTTTAACAACACAGTTCTTTGTTCTTCACTGTCATTTTTGACACTCTTGATACTTCCTGTAGATTGTCAGCTAACCCTACAATTCTTTGTTCTTCACTTTCATTTTTGATATGTTCTGATTCCTACTGTTGCTTGTAATTCTTGCTGATTATCTTCTAACTGCATATTTCTTTGTTCTCTCGGGTATATATCTTCTAACCACACATTTTTATCTTCTTCATTTTCACTTTGATTCGTTCTGATCCTAATTGTCGTATGTCTTGTAACCGCATATTTTTTTTCTTCACTTTCGTTTTTGAATCGTTGTGATTCTCGCTGCCACTTATCTTTTAATTGCATATTTCTGTATTCTTAAATTTCGTTTTGACTTGTTCTAATTTCTGATGTCGCTAATATTTTAACTACATATATCTCTTTTATCTTTATTTTCGTTTATCATTACTTGATAATGAGGCTATTTTTTTTCAGTACCTTTTGCCTTAGTTACTTGGATTGGTCTTGTCACTTTTGATAGTCTAGGTCAGTGACTCCCAAACTGTGGTACGCGGATCCCTTGGGGGGTACGCAACAATTTTTAGGGGGTATGCGGCCCGCCAATAAAAACAAAAACCCTTTAACTCTAGAACTGGTGATTTATTTATATTTTGCTATAGTTTACTTAGTACCGGTAACTGAGATGAGGTATCTAAAATGTTTTGTGGGTAAAAAGGGGTACAGTGTCTAAATAAATTGGAAAACCTCTTGTCTAGATTGTTTATTATCACCCGTCGTACATTTTCGTTTCTCAGTCGTTCTCTTAATCTTGTCTCATTTGATGGTTCATTTTGTCTCAACCAGTTTATTTTGATCTTGTCTCATCCGATTTGTTCATTTTAAGCTTACGCTTTTGTCCTCTTTTGTTCTTTTTTTTGTACTCATTTTGTTCTAAGGTTTAGTTTACGTTCGTGTCCCCTAGATATTATAAAACTGTTGAAAATGCCTTTTGAATTTTACACCTTCGAATATAGGCACATGAATTTACGTACTTCTATTTTTTGTTCTGCAAATGCTTCTAAAACGATTTTAAAGTCTTTTTTTTTTGTCTTCACTTTCAGTCAACATGATTGCTAAACTATTTAGTCTATCTTGATTTATTATTGATATCACATAGTTTTTTTATTGGTTAGCCTGGAAAATGATCTTTCTCTCCAGAGTAGCGCTTACTGGAATTTTCAAAATTTCGAAAATAAATTGTTCATTTTGATGGTGGCGTGGGGCCCTTTCAAACGCAGGGTCCAATTGGGCCCAATCGTTCCAATCGCCCTTTTTCCGTCCCCGGATATATATTATAGCTGCACGTTCTTGTAATTATTTGAAAATTAAAGTTGGGAGGACCAATCTCCTTTGATTTGAACTGTCAAAAAAGCTTTAAGCCCGATTTTTCGTAGCCCATGGACAGATCCAGCATTTTTTTAAAGATACAGGAAGCCAAATAGAGTTCTGAAAAACTGTTTTTCATGAATGTTTAGGGCTCTAGGGGATTTAAAAGGAGGATACTAATACTATTACACTTCCTTCGTGAATAACTCTTTTATTTTATAAGGGTAGAAATTTCCAGCTGTTTTCCTGACAGTATAAATAATCTAATATGCTGCGGCTGGTATTAATTGGCGCAACAACATCTTGTTCGAATCAATAATGGCCTTCCATACCATTTTTGGACCACAAATTGTTCTGCAAGTAGGCTTGATGGAATAAGAATTGTTATACTATTGCACTTCATTCATCAATAACGCTTTTATTTTACAAGAGTAGAAATTTCTAGCTGTTCTCCTGACAGTATAAATAATCTAATAGGCTGTGGCTGGTATTAATAGGTGCAACAACCTCTTGTTCGAATCAATAATGGTCTTCCATACCATTTGTGGAACACAAATTGTTCTGCAAGTAGGCTTGATGGAATAAGAATTGTTATACTATTGAAGCTTCTGGCATAATAAACCACTTTTCATCAAGGGACACGATATTTTAGAAGGTGAGTATTTTTTTTTGTCAGATGAACTAATGCACATAAATAATTTAGTTTATTTTTTCTTGGAAGGGATGTAATGAATCTATTGTGAATAACTCAACCTGATCGTTTTGTAACTGGACCACAAAGCTTAGAAAATGAAAATAGAAAAAGCAGGGGACGGACAAACCAGTGCAATTTTACAGAATAGAGAGTGAATAGAGGTTGAATTGTCACCTTTGAACGTGTCATGCTGGGTTTATTTGTTGGAAAAGGGTACGATGGCCAGGATGCCTTTAACTGAAGTCTAGAGAAAGAAAATAAAATTAGTTAAAGTGTGTATCACTGTAAGCAGAATCCTAGACTTAATTTATAGTAGCTATTATGCTTAAGTCGACTTAAGCACAGCGGCTTTCACATTTTTACAGCTTAACATTCTTAGACTTAACTTCTTCAGACTTTAGACATAGCTTTTACAATTTCCTCATTTTACTCTTATAGTTTTCGAATAGTTCCTTCGTTCTCTGCTGCTTTGATGAACTTTCAGATATATAATTAGTATTACGTTTTCTTTGGAGGGAAAAAGAAAATTCAATTGCAGAACTAACATGTGACGAAGTTCAACGGTAATATAATTTAGTTTGTTGCATTGTCTCTCTGACTTTTAATTTTATTAAAAATTGTTTTATCTGGTGTATTACTGAGAGATTAATTAAATAAAAACTTTTTTAGTGTTGGCACAGCGTAAGCTTTACTTTGACACATAAATTGGGTAACTGGGAGGTCAGCTTGCCTCTTTGCTTTTAAATGCTGTATATCAATCCCCCCCCTCGCTCTCATCGTGCTGAACAGATGTTCAGAAAATTCTGAGAGGGTTCGTTCAACCACAAATTAAAAGATGTGGCGCTCTTTCTAAAGGCAAATACCAATCAAATTTTACACTGCTACCACTTCAGTGACCTTTTTACTCTGAGTGTCCCAAATCCCGTTTAGACCCTGCATCAAGATTTCCAGATACCCAATATAATTAGAACGGTCATAAGACAAAAAAGTGATTCAAGGTGTAATACAATAAATACAGCACCAGTGATAAGTAGCTCAAATTATGAAAATAAACAGGCTTTATACATGCATCATAGTCAACGTAATAGCGTGGATAAGTAAAGGGTGGCATTTAACCACTAACATTGTCATTTCGTTCTTAGTTTTTGGCTTCTTAATATAGAACGGATAATCATAGAAAGTTAGAGGAGAGCTTATTTGATTACAAATGACAAGTTCTAGTAGGCTACTCTTTCCAATGTCTGAAACCAATTGAAGTGTTACTAACCACCTTCTTGATGCCTCATTTTCCCAAGATACACCCCTTCCCTACAGCAGAGCCACATGACATTTGATCAGAATTTCGAGAAATCTTTTGTAATAAAATGATCTAAAGGTCCTAAAACTGTATTTCTGAGGATTTAATTGCACTACCGATTTCCCCCAATCATAAAGTAGCTAAGTGGGCTCTACGTATTATTCGTTCAAATTTTTTTTTATGTTTTTCACCAAACCGTTTCGTATGGAATGGGTTATCGCACAGACTTCTGATGAGGCTCTTTACATTGGAAATTAAAAGTTTTAGTGCCCTTCTTAAGACTCCAAAAGTGTTTGGAAGGGAACCAGCCCCCACACGCCCCTTATTCACCAACACATCAGATAAAATGTTTGAGATAGCCATATTGTTCAGCAGATTTGAAAGGTCAACTAACTATGCCTTTGGGGATAAAAACAACCCACAGCCCTTGGGGCGAGGCCTGTAATTTTTGCAATCCACCAGTTGTCTACATAGAGTATTTGTTATATTTGGAAAGGAGGGCATGTTTGACGCTTTGTGTCCAAAAAGCTAAGGGTATTAAGGTGAAGCTTTCAGGGAATGTTGAGGGGAATGTAGAACTAAGTAAAAATCCACTTTGTGCATGCATGTCGTAAAAGGGCGTATGTCAGGATCGGCTGAGGGTATTTAAATTAGAACTTTAAGGGCATGATGAGGGGGATGATCAATTAACCAAAAGACAGTATGTACACGCTATTTATACCATGACTAGTGCTATTACTTCTACTACCACTACTACTACTATTACTATTACTACTGCTACTAGTAATACTACTACTACTACTACTACTACTACTACTATTACTACTACTACTACTACTACTACTACTGCTATTACTACTCCTGCCACTACTACTACTACTGCTACTACTATACTACTTCTCTACTACTACTATTGATGCTACTACTAATACTACTACTACTACCACTACTACTACTACTGCTACAGTTACTACTGATAATGCGACTACTACTAAGGCTAAAGGTATTTAGGCGAAATTTCAGGGCATGATCAGAAGGATGTTCAACTGATCAAAAGGCAATATTTGCATGCTACTACTACTATTTCTACTGCTACTATTACTGCTTCTACTACTACTGCCACTACTATTACAATTGCTGCTATCGCTACTACAACTAAAGCTAAGGGTATCCAGGTGAAAATTTCAGCGAATATTGAGAGGATATTGAACTAAATAAAAATGCACTTTGTGCTTGCACGTTGTTAAAAGGACGTAGCAGCAATAATAGCTTATCATGAACTGCTTAAGCTTTTAAGTTGAAACTTTTAGAGCATGCTAGGTGTAAGTTTGAAGAAACCGGAAGGCACTACTGCAACTATTGCTACTACTGAGGCTAAGGTTGTTAAGTTTAAGCTTTCAGGAAATTTTTAGGGGAATTTTCAACTAGGGTGTATTGAACGAGATGTTGAACTAGCCAAAAGGAACTATGTGCCTACTACTGTTACTACTACTACTACTACTACTACTACTACTACTACTACTACTACTATTACCACTACTACTACTACTACTACTACTACTACTACTACTACTACTACTACTGTTATTCCTGCTACTACGATTAGAACTACTACTGAGGCTAATGGCATTAAGATAAAACATTCAGGTAATATTAGAGGGATTCTACTACTTAAACTACTTCTGCCTCTATTGCTGCTTCTGTATTACTAACATTTGCACTTTACTGAAAACACAATAAATTTAGAATGTTTTTTCTTTTATAACTTTAATAAATTCTAAAGTTAAATTCTCCAACAGACTTTTTTCAGAACAATTTAAAAGTTAAAATCTTTAGTACCAGGTATAAGACTAACCAGATATGCAAGAAAATTTTTAGCGTGGGAACTTTTTGATTTACTTGAAACTTTCAATGCTTGCCTGGATTAATACAACCACAAATTATTGTTCGGAGGTGTGAGGAAGCAAAAGGGGACAGAAATAGTCTGAAATTAGCATTTTTCTCTAATCAGCCCAGAAGCTGCGGCCGGGCCAATATAAATCGAAAGACACTATGTATATTCAGGTTAACAAAAGAGGGTACCTGCAATATCGCAAGACAGGCTTTGTGCATCAAGTTTGAACCTTGAATAGTCGTTGGAAGACCAGTTGGACTTCAAATTTTAACTTGAGGGAGGGGCAAAGGTAAATTTCAAGATAATACGCTTATCCACACCATTAAAATAGCATATTTGTTAATTTCTTAGTAACAGCTTGGGAAATAGCAGGTTGGAGTGTTAGAGCTTTGAAGTAATCTGGGAGGGGTAGGGGGCCAGGTGACTTTAAATTTTCTGTAATATTTGGACACGATTTTTCATGTGCCGATTTAGTATAAACGTATATATGCACCCCCTCTAGATTTTGAAAAGTAAAAGGTTTGGTATTTTCATTGATCTTTTTTATTTTACTAATACTACTACTATTAACAACTCACCGCAGCATCAGGCCACCTAAGGCCAACACAGCTACGCACGCTCCTCCTCCATCCCAATCTATTCAAAGCCTCCCTTCTTACACCCTCCCAGGAAGTTCCCATTTCCTTTAAATATTTTTTTATGACATCCTCCCACCCCAGACGAGGACGACATGCTTTCTGTTTAGCCTTAGACGGTTGGCCAAAAAGGACAATCTTCGGCAATCTGTCATCCTTCATCCACACAACGTGCCCTAGCCACCTCAACCTTTCTTTCATTATAGCCCAAGAAAGCGGTACTGAACCACATTTTTCGTACAGCCTACTGTTTGAAATACGGTCAGTCAGCCGGGTACCCAGAACAATCCGTAAACAACTTCTCTGGAAAACATATAGCAAATCTTCATCTGGGTTTTGGAGCGCCCATGCTTCAGAGCCATATTTGACCATTGTCATCACTGTTGCTTCTAATATTCTTATCTTGGTTTGCAAACTTATCTTCCTGTTCTTCCAAACTCTTTTTAACTGTGAAAAACACCCTTAGCGTTGGCTATTCTGCACACCCTTAGCGTTGGCTATTCTATCTTTAACTTCCTTTTATCTTCACTGCTCCCATCATCTTTACTAATAATACTACCATGGTAAATGGAGCTGCCCACCAGATCAATCTTTTCGTTACCCAACGTCACCTTTTCATCTTCAGTTATTCCTAGCCTTAGTGACTTAATCTTCTTAATATTAATTTTCAAACCTATTCTAGCACCCTGAATCCGCAAAAGCTCTAAAAGTTCATTCAAGTTTGCTCAAACTTTCATCTAGGATGCTTAAATCATCAGCATAATCTAAGTCCAGGAGACTTTTTCCTACCCATTTGATTCCGTGGTCTCCCATTGCCTTTGCTGCGCTCCTTAAGACAAAGTAAATCAAAATAATTCATATAAAGGGGGATAGAACACAACTCTGCTTAACTCCTTATTCACCTCATTTCCTACCTTAACCGCAGCAGTGTTATTCTCGTACATAGCACTAATCACTTCAATGCATTTGTCTGGTATCAAACAGTTCGTGGTAACGAACTGTAAGTAAGGAGCGACCCGGCTCAATGGGAACCGAAACTTTAAAAAACGGAATTTTGATACCAATAGATACATCAAAAGAATCAGATTTT
>JAQQPU010014455.1:0-22708 GCA_029168905.1 Artemia sp. Kazakhstan ARC1039 | reverse complement strand
CCCCCAAACCCCCCGCTTTTGCAGCCTCTTTTGTTAAGATTTCTATTTTGGGGGTCTGCCGCCCCCCTCAACCCCCGCTTTTTCCCTTGCAAAGAAATGCTTTGCAACACAAACGAAGTCTGCTTGAATTTTTTACCGTAAGAACATCCTATTGCATCTCTTTGATTAGAAACAGTACTGAGCCTGTTTGCTGGATTTTTTTACAGGAGATTTTTCCCTAACCGATAACAAGCTCTAATGTGATGAACTTGGTACGACCAACTGATTGCAGGCTACAGGACTTAAAAAACCTTAACAAAAGAGGCTGCAAAAGCGGGGAGTTTGGGGGGGCGGCAGCCCCCAACTGTACCTCCTAATCCCTGTACGTTTTAAGGTTCGAACTTGTGACTCAGCCTCTTTGACTCTTTAGAAAACGTAGTTTTTTTCAAATAATTTCATAATAACATGCATGATTTTGTTGATTAACCTGTCAAATTTACGCAGAAATCTTTTCAAGTTGCCCATATCAACATCATTTTCTAACATGCGACCTCAAAATTTTCCTTAAAACAAGTCAATTGCAAGAAAATCCTTGATTTCTTAATCCTTGATTTAACAACCTGTTGTCCTATGGTCCCCTTCCAAAAATATTCACTTGTCAGAACCATTTGCTAATAACCAGTAAAATTTATCTAGAAATCATTTCCAATTGTCTATGTCAACCTCATTACCAGCATACCATTTTCTAATTCTAATATGAAACTGTTAAAAACCCTTTAATTTTTCAAAGTCAATGATCGTTTCTGTAATTTTTTACTAATTTAACAACCTATTCTCCTCTGGGATGCCAAATGGACACTTTTAGTGACTTTTGGACACTTTTTACACTGAGGGACGCCGGGACACTATTGGGTCAAAAAAGGCAGCTTTTTGAAACAAAGGACATTTTTTGGACATTTTTCCAAATCAAAAACCAAATGTCTTTATTTTCTTCATTTTTTTTTTTATAAATACGACTGCTTTTAATTTGTACTTTACTTTTAAGCTTTGGCAAAGTCTTGGGGATTTTTCTTAGATGTTTTTGCGCCCTGCGTGAACACTATTTATCAACCGAATAGGAATAGGACCTCAAGTCTTAACCAATGTGGTATGCTAGAACTATCGAATCCCTCTTTTTTTCTATCTTACGATTGACGTTTGTAATCAAGTCGGTCAACTTCAAGGACCCACCTATTGCTGGTGGCAAAGTCACCAAGGCCGCTGCTAAGCCTGGAAAAAAGAAGTGAATGGCCATTCCCTGCTTGCGCGTTCCGCGTAAATCCCTGTGGCGTGTAGCCGTGTGCACATGGCTATTATTTCACTGCTGTGATAGACAGAAAGGAGTTTCGCAGAAAAGCTGTGTTGCGGCTCAATTTTATTTATAGCCGCTACCGAATGTTTCTGTTTTATATTCTATACTTTCAGCTGTGATTTTTTGGCAAACGCTGGTCGCCAGTTTCTATCGGTGTATAACTCAGGCGAATTTATTTCCATCGGCCTTGTCTTCTCACTTTTTTAGTTCTCGAAAACGTCATTTTTGCTCATGGCTACATCTAAATATTCAGAAAACGGCAAGATAGAGGATTTGTTAAACAATTTTAACCACTTGAACAACCAGTTGGCTGAGTGGTTAAGGTGATCGACGTCTTTCGTTTAATTTAAAACCATGTAGGTCAAAATAGACGTTTCGTTGGTACAGCCGTTCGGACCTTGTCGCACACAAAGATCCTTAATAGCTACCGAAGATCAAAGACTCGCATCTTTTTCGCATAACTTATGAAAATGCCGAAGTGAAAATGAATCTCTATGGTTGGTTCTTTCCTTTTCGACTAAGATGGGTAGCGATATCGATATAACATTTCGCTCTGTTGACATTCTCATGACGATTTTTTTCTGTCATCTCTTCAAATTGAACTAGCACTAAACTTGATTTATAGGTAGTGTTTTTGTCAAAGCTGGAAATACCTGTAGAACTCATGCAGGTAACAGACCGCTAGGTAGCAGAAGAAGGACGAATTTCACAGGTTTTTTGGCACTTTTATCACAGGTTTTGAAAATTCATAGTTGCAACCCTGTATTCTGGCTAATTTTCTAGAGGGACACTAAAAGTGTCCTTTTATGGCTGAGTTGGACACTTTTGTCCCTAAAGGTTTTGGCAACCCTGATTCTCCTATGGGACCCTACCAAAAAGTATTCAGTTGACAGAATTGTTTGTTAATAACATGTCAAATTTACATATAGATAATTTCAAATTGTCTGTTCCAACCTCATCATCAGCAAACCATGTCCAATTCTAATATGAACCGGTTAAAAATCCCTTTAATTCTCAGAATCAATGAAGGTTTCTCAATGTACAATCCCGATTCATGCCCTTTTCTAACATGTAACATCAAACATTTAGCTTAAGCAGGCCAGTTTTAAGACAAATCCTTGATTTAAGCCTTACATTTTTACCAATTTTACAATCTAATGTCATATGACCCCCTTCAAAAACACACAATGGACAATATGGCAAAAAATGTTTATTGTAAATATAAAATATTCTGGTAAGTGCCATAAGTAGCGAGATTTGACATAAATTGATAAATGGGAGTTCGTCCAGAACGATGAGGATTTCTTGTATGTCATGTTTCTCTTATACGAATCTTCTCTGTTATTTGATTAGAAATGTGAAGATTTCCTGTAGAAGGACCCTGCTTTTCTTGATCTTTTAATTTTCTCGTCATCCTGAACTGTACACAGTTCTTTACCATTTTTGTTATAAGGTGTAATCAATCGGTCATAAAATCCCAGTCGGTTCAAATGTCGTAATGTAGTTCTCCACAAGCTTTTATCATAGTCAAGCATATTAGTTCACTCTCCAGTGATAACAGTCAATTTCTTCCTGCTCTTCAGTCAATAAGAAAAGTGCACATTTAAATATAACTCCACAAGATAATGACTTCAAGCCAATAAACTCAGTGTCATTTATTCCAATCGTCTGTTTATCTGCCCAATTTACAAATAACAGTGATTGAAAACATGCAATAAACTAGGTATTGTCAATAATCAGCCATAGAATACTACGCTGACAGCCGCATAGAAAAAATCCATGTGTGTTTGTGTGTGTGTATCTGTATGTGTGTGTATCTTTCTGTGTGTCTGTATGTGGACTTTCAGAAAAAATCCTGCTCTTCTCTTTCAGACTATGTTAAAAAGCCTTGGTAACCTATCTCAGACTCTATTTCTTTTATTATTTCGAAAAGTTTGTATTTTGAAAAATACAATAATAACCTTACTTATCGCACTATTTTCACATACTTGTTCAAATTATTGTCTTTAATATATTTCACAGTTGCATTTAATGTATCATTTAGTTTGTGTATATAACTTGACATAAGGTACACTCGTTCACTCGTACACTCGTCCCTGATATAATCGTAAAATTTATAGTGGCCAATGATTCATCGACACGGTCAAAAAAGACCTAGGAATGATGATATCAATTATGTGGAGTCTGGCAATATTAATGGAGCAGACAATTACAGCGATATCCCGTTGAATGACTGTTTTGGACATGGTGGCACTATAGCTCCCCCGAACATTGATTTATATGTCTTAATAAACGACTTGGCCTTGATGGTGAATTTTCGTCTCGAGCGCTTGAAGACAACGTCACGACTAACATGTTTAAATCATCTTCATTTCGTATTTTTTTTAAATATTATAAGTGAATTTTCTTTTCATTATAAGCATAAAATCAAAGCCGATGCTTTGCTTTTTATTAAATTGTCTTTAATTTCAATGGTGGTATTAGTGATCTCCTTCCTTGCATTCCCAATGGTATTCAATAGCGCGTGTGTATTCTCATCCCTTTCAAGGGCTAACCGATTCTCCTCCCTCATATTCTCAATGGTGTTCAATATCTTGTGAGTATGCTCATCAAACAGTTCGTGGTAACGAACTGTATAGTAAGAGTGTTTCGTCTCAATAGTACCCGAAACTCTAAAAAGTGAATTTTGATACCAATAGATACATCAAAAGAATTAGATTTTTATGCTGATTTAAATATATAAGTTTCATCAAGTTTAATTTTACCCCTCAAAAGTTACGAACCTGAGAAAATTGCTCTATTTTCAGAAAAAAAGGGAAAACATTCCCTAAAAGTAATAGGAATGAAAATCACACCATCAGATTCAGTGTATCAGAAAACCTTACTGTAGTGGTTTCAAGCTCCCATCTGCAAAAACATGGAATTCTGTATTTTCTGCCAGAAGAAAGATCACGGATGTGTTTTTATTTTTGTTTGTTTGTTTCTTTTACCCAGGGGTGATCATATTGATCCAGTGGTCCTATAATGTCACGAGAGGGCTCATTCGAACGTAAATTAAAAGTTCTAGTGCCTTTTTTAATTGAAAAAAGTAGAATTACTTTTTACCAAAAAAGTAATTTTATTACTTTTCAAACTGCAGGCTTTTCAAAGCCTGCCAAAGACTTTTGAAGCAAGTCCGAATTCTAACACCGATTGTCTACTAAGCTTCACACTTTTGGCAATTCACGCTTTCACACCTTTGACAGTGTTTTGGGCTTCACATTTTTGGCAATATTTATACACGTTTATCTTTCAATAAGAAATTTGCATTTTATTTTTCAAACAGTTCTTGGTAATAATCGTTATAGTAAGAGCGACTCGTCTCAGTAGTAACCAAAACTCTAAAAATTGGAATTTAATCGTATCGTCCTAGTTGTCTTAGAATGTCGCGAGAGGGCTCATTCGAACGGAAATTAAAAGTTCTAGTGCCTTTTTTAATTAAAAACAAAAAATTTAAAATTAGAACCACTTTTACCAAAAAACTGTATTTTTGATGTCTTTTAATGCTACAGTCTTTTCAAACATATTTGATTTTTGAAGCAAGTCGGATTTCTAACACCGATTGTCGATTAAGCTTGACACTTTTGGCAATATTTATGCAAGTTTATCTTTCAAAAAGAAATTTTTACTTTCTTTTTTTACAGTAAGGAACGAACTGTAGCCCATAGCAACTGAAGTAATAAAAGGAACCATTATATAGATGATTATGTTAATTAAAATCCCTAACAAATCATCATAAATAAAAATTTCCCAAACTGGGAATTGAACTCGAGCCAAATGGTTGAGAGCCATTTATCGCAACCACTATACCAAGTATGATATATGAAAAATATCTGATTAAGGAAGTTGATGTTAAAGAACAAATTATGGTCTTAGTTAGATGCCTAATTTGAGGATCGTATCTTACTATTCCAAAGAAGAAAAAGTCGTAGGTTTTCTTCTGTTTTTACAACATCCCATTTATGGGCTAACTGATGTCCTCTTGGCATTTCTTCTGCAACAGTGGGTACTTTTGGGTTCATTTCAGTGCCGCTAGTACCTTCAACTTCCACCAGAGTAAAACATTCGTATATTCCTGTGAACAAAATCTTTATTCACAATGTTATCATTCTGAACTCCTGTTATTCCTGCTACGATGTTCAAGAACAACAAATTAGTATAATAAATGTTTTTTTTTATTTTTAGAATAAAAACACAATATTTTTAATCAATTTAAAAATATCACAGTTTAAAAACACTTAGTAAAAAACATAATTGCATAAAATATGCACTTTAGAGTTAAACACTATAAAAAACAGTGCATAAGAGTATTTAGAAAGGAAACATTACTAAATCAAGGAATATACTTAGAGCTGCATGCTCCCAATTATTAACAAAAATATTCCATTTTTAAATTTTGACGGAACACTTTATAAGTATTGCTTCTTCTTCCTCGCTTAGGGGAAATGCTCCCCAAACATCAAACTCCTGTAAGCAAATTAGAGATTGTTAGGTTATTCATTTTGTATTTTTTAAATATCACAAGTGAATTTTTTTGTTGTATGTACATTTAATGTGATTTTAAGACATGAAAAAAAGTGGAAACAATTTCAGTTTCATAGTTCACTAAAAAAATACTGTCAAAAAAACCTTACTACAAATATGATTTTTCTAATAGAAAAAACTATGACTGACATGTTTATAACATTCTCATTTTGTATTTATAAAATATCACAAGTGATTGTTGTTTTTATAAGTATATTTCAAGTGATTTTAAGATATGAAACAATTTTCAGGTAAAAAAAAGTTGCCCCCTTAAAATTTGCCCCCCCCCCCCTTGAAGGGTATGGAGCCCTTTCATGTTCATTACGATACTAGGTCTATCCTTTTCTCGTCCACAACCAAAAAATATTTTAATGGGGAGATGGACCCTGTTGTACTCATAATACATATCCTACTAATATTTATGTTAAGGCTAAGGCATATTAAGGCATGGACTGAATTTAAAAGTTTAAGAATAAGTAGTAGGAAGGGATGTTTTCCTAATACTAATGATTATATATGATCTACAAACACATCAAATTCCGTAAATGCTCTTGTTTTAGGTCTGACCTTGCTCTTTAATGTCCCCTTAAGGTCCAGGTTCAAAATGTTCCATGAACTGAATTCAATAGCTCAAGAGTAGATATTAAGGAGGGGAGATTTTAAAACTATAGATGATACACATATAATTAGGTAACTAAAGGAGACTATAAATGTTTGACAAACCGAAACTCTATAAGAAACAGTCCCCATCCGCTAAGCATGCAACAAAAATATGTAGATCACAAACTTCTTGTATATTAGAGTCTTTGTTAAGATTCTTTTTTTAACATCCTGTTAGATTAAGCTCACTTCATCTAGTGAAAGTAACTGGACGGTCATTCTTTTATATCAGCAAATAAACACGCATCCGTGATTTTTCTTCTGGCAAAAAATAGCAAATTCCATATTTTTGCAGATACAAGCTTGAAGCCTATAAAGTATGGTTTTCTGATACGCTGAAACTGATGGTGGGATTTTTATTAAGATTCTATGACTTTTAAGGGATGTTTTTTTTCTTTTTTCGAAAATAGGGAAAATTTTCTCTGGCTCTTAACTTTTGATGAGTAAGACTAAACTTGATGAAATTTAAATATTTAAAATTAGCATAAAAATTTGATTATTTTGATGTATCTATTGATATTAAAATTCCATTTTTTAGTTTCGGTTACTAAAGAGACGAGTCGCTCTTACTATACAGTTCGTTACCACGAACTGTTTGATTACTAACATTTAGTCTCCTTATCGGTTTTTCTGTTCATTTTTTACTTTAAACCATATCGATGCTTTGTGTACATCTCTTTGGTTTTGTCAGCAAGCTGTTTAGCTCGATTCTGATATCTTTTCTTATCCTTAAGTTTCCTTTTTCTTGCTTGTGAAACCATTACAATAAACAATTTTTTATGGAGTTAAATTTTATTAAACACTTTGTGTTTAAGTTTCGTATCAAGTATCAAACACCTAACAAAAAATAATGTCTTTCGTAATGTCGCTCATTACGTCATATATGGTTATTAGTACACAATCGGTGTTAGATCTTGCGTCACATCACTTATTGCTTCATATATGGTTATGATTTCTTAAAAATTGAATATCTTGCAAAAGACTGCAGTATGAAAAGACATCAAAAATACAGTTTTTGTTAAAAAAGGTTATTCTATTTTTAATTTTTTTTTTGTTTTTTGATTAAAAAGATACACTATAAATTTTAATTTCCGTTTGAATGAGCCCTCTCGTAAAATTCTAGGACCTCTGGGTCGATACGATCTGTGGTAAAGCTTTCTAATTAAGTTAATTATGAATTTAGTAAAAATATATTAAGACGCAAATACAAAGTTTAGAAATGCCACTTTTTATTAAGATAAGGAATATATCCTGCCAAGTTTCTGCTTAACGGGAAATTGAGAAATCACCACTTCCTAACTATTGCGTCGGTTGGGTAAAGGAAGGTGTTGTTGATAAAAATGTATAAAAGATACATTTTACGGGAAGGGGTAGACTGATACTAACTTTATGACGGACTGACCTCTGGTCTGTTGTTTTTAGAAATACCTTGGAATCTTGTCGGATCATTGTAAGTGTCTAAGTATCCTATTATATATTATTGTAGTTTTCCGAGACTTGTGGTCTACTTGGGACAGCCAGTCCCAGTATAAAATATATATCTGGTATTATTATATGTTAATTGAATAAAAGTATTGTATTATAGCCAACCTCTCTACAATCTACCTTTAGTCCCTCGAAAATACCCAGCTGGTACGCCTCATTAGTCCGGTCATAGCCTAAGGCACGCTGGAAAAGTTTAATTACCTTAGGGCCATAGTTTATCTCCCCTATAAAGGGAGAATAAAGGCATCTACAACTACACCACTTAATTACCATAAGAACCACGTTACCACAACTGGTGGCCGTTTGAAAAACTGGGTCGATAGGGCTAGATAAAAATAGTAGATTGAAATAAAATGGCTGTACTAGAGGAAAAAATGACCTCCCTATCAACGGTACTTGAAATTGCAAAAATTATACCCGAATACGCGGGAATTTCAGATGTAAATGAGTTTATCGAAAAATTAAAAAATTTCGACAAACTAACTGAATCGTTTAAAGATAAGGTCAAAGAGCAATGCGTTGCAGCCAGATTAAACGGAAGTGCCCTTAAACATTTTGAGGCAATTAAGGAAAAAGAGCCCAAGGACATCAATATTCTAATTGAATCTTTTAAAACAAGGTTCTGAGAGACAAGCGTCTCCGAGAGGCTAAGAACAGAGGCAGTGACATTCAATACCTCAACTAGTATCAGGGAATATGCCGACAAAATTTGTAGATCTGTATGCTTACAATTAGAGAAAGGCGGAAATGACGAGACAGTACAAAAAGTACAGCTACATACGTTTACCCAAGGGTTACCAAAAAAGCTATTAAGACTAATATTATCACGGAAACCTGAACATTTAGAGTAGGCTATAATACTAGTCGAAAGAGAGGTAAAAATTGACGAGGCTATGAAAAAGTTTGATCAGATGTCAATAAATAACACAGGAGCCCAAGAAAGTATAAAATATGAAAGGGGACAGAAGCGGGTGAACTTTGAGGACCAAATCGAGAACCAAAAAGGCGCGACGGAGGCCGAGGGTCGCCGTCTAGGAAAATAGCTGTCAGATTCCACGACCTTGAAAGATCAGCAGCTAACAATTATAGAAAATATGGGCACCCTCCCCCACCAAAGACAGATAGTTGGGGAACCAACAATGACAGATCAAAAATATTTAGAAGTAACATGGAAACAAACAAACAATTTATGAGAAAATTTAATTGCTATTATTGTAGCAAACCAAACCACTATGCAGCAGATTGTTGGCATAGAATACGCAAAGAAGACCAGACGTACAAGACAAGACACCAGTTCAGAACGCAGGGGGGCAGGAACTTAGGAAGGCAGGGAACAAATAATACTTGGCAAACACCCAATAATATTCCTGAATTTAGGCCAAGGAGGCAAACTGTTAACAATACCCAGGGTCAAAGTAGCAACACTGAAGAAAACTGGGATAACCCCAAAAACTTTTGGCCAAACAGTGGGCATTTAAACGGAGAAACCAGCCTGTAAGGGTCGACAGGGCTGTTTCCTTGCAAAGACCCCTATATAGTTTAGAATGTTGTGATACAAATGCAAATAATAATAGTCTACCGATTTTGCGTTGTTTTAAAATTGAGTGTTTTCAAAATTTACCATGTTTACTAGATACGGGTGCATCTAAATCATTAATTCGAGAGGGGGTTTTTAAGAGGTTTCCTCCTAGTGTCAAAAGTCGCGTAAGCAGATGCCAGAATACTCTGACATCAGTAACAGGACACAGGCTGACAATTTTGGGAGAATGTCCATTATAATTTAGCACAGGGGATAAAGAAATAACAGTAACGGTGATAATATGCAAGCAGCTACCATTCCCTTGTATTCTTAGATTAGATGCTATCAGGAAATATGGGATCGTTTGGGAACCCATAACCGATACAATAACCATAAACCAGGCAAATAAAACTAATAGGCAAATTTGCGTAACAACTGATAAAGAGAGTGACGATTCAAACTATGTCCTGAAAATAAGCGGAAATTCACAATAGAAGGGGGAACAACAGCTCAAGTTCTAGCGACATCAAATACAAAAGAAGGAAAGGTTAAAACAATGGACGCCATGATAGGAGGATACACCCTAAAAGAATACCCCATGATTTTCGTGGAAAATCAAGTTATTAAAATTGAAAATGGTATCACATACTTAAAATTATCAAACCTAAGTAATAATAAAGTAAAACTGAACCAAACAGAACTTGGATCAGTGGAAAAAATTTCAAATTCAGAAATAAAATCTCTAAACAGTCCAGAATTAAGCGTAAATTTCACTAGCCACGAACAATTATCCTTATTAAAACCGCAACCACAAGAAAAGTATGGAATGTCGAAAACGGATTTTTTGAAAAAATTTGGTTTAAAACATTTACCGGAAAACATAAAAACCCGGGTGGAAAATATTCTTTGGGATTTTAAATGGGCTTTTGCAAGACACAAAGCGGATTACGGATTAACGCACAAAATATCGACAGAGGGCCCTCCCATTAAAAAGTCACCATATAAAACACCTTATCATTTAAAACCATGGCTAGAAAGCCAAATAAAGGAAATGGAATATCAGGGAATAATTAAAAAAAAAGTGTTAGCGATTGGTGTTTTCCACTAGTAATAGTCAGGAAAAAAGATAACACCAGTAGTGTATCCAGGGGGGGGGGGGGGGCCCGCCCCCCCCCCGAAATTTCTTTTGTTCTTTTTTTTAAGTGCCAATATAGTAAGTTCAGAAATATTCACGCTATTAAGTTATTTGCAACACCCGTTCTTTTTTTCATTTCTTGTTAAATGGCTATTCATTTCTCCAGCAAGCTTATATCATTATTTTATCATCAAACGTGCAATCGCCTCCTGTAATCAAACAAGATGTCAAGAAATTTTTCTCACTATTTAACCCCCGCAGCTATAAGCACTAGCTTCTCTGCAATGAATGAATTGCGATAAGGAATCGGACTAAGAGGCGATAGTTCATTCAAAATTTCAAACGCTGCTATAATTCCAGTGCAAGCTAAGCATTGAAACGGAAAGGTCACGTGAGAGGAAAGAAAGAAAATTACCTTAAATTACCTTAAATCGCATGTCCAGCGAGATAAAGTGGTTTTGAGCCTCCTGTAGAAATCTCGCTGGTGGTGTTTCAAGGTTATGATTTGACATCCCAGTTCAGCCTCCATTCGGCATTGGCCCAGTCTTGATCGACTCGTTTCTTGAAGGCATCTAGAGTTTTAGATTGGACGGTGGCTTCGGATAGGCTGTCCCAGAGTGGGACGGAACGAATTGAGTACTGTTGGCGCTCTCGCTTGATGCAACGGGGGGCCTGCAGCTTCTTGGTGTGTCCTCTTGTTTTAGTTGAGAAGGACGGGTAAAAGACATGACTTAATAGGTCATACTCTAGCAACTTACGAGTTGCTATTACGTCTCCTCTTTTCCTACGGTGTACTAAGGTAGGGAGTTTGAGTAAGGTGAGACGTTCCTCGTAAGATTTGTCTTGGAATGCAGAGATAAGCTTAGTTGCTCTTATTTGGACACTCTCAAGTACTTTCATATCCATCTTATAGTACGGAGAGGCTAGGGTCATGCCAAATTCCAGGTGAGGACGGACCGAGGCTTTGTACAGTTTCGTAATCACTCCCAACTTCCTGGTGGTAAATGTTCGCTTTATGAGGCCAAGGGCTTGGTTTGCTTTTGCAACTTGAGCTCGTGTGTGCCAGTGAAACTTCAGCTCATTGTCAAAAATAACCCCCAGGTCCTTCTCCTCACTGACTGCCTCAAGCTGTGCGTCTCCTACGTGATATGCAAGTTTTGGATTATTGCGTCCAAGATGTAGAACTTTACATTTAAAGGCATTGAACTGTAGACACCAATCCGATGACCATCTACATAGTCTGTCCAGATCTTCTTGCATAGTTGATAGATTTAGGTCGTTCTGGGCCAGTCCTAAGAGCTTGCAGTCATCAGCATATAGCGTCAAAGGATTCTTCAGGTTCGTTGTACAGTTATTGATATACATGCTGACAAGCCTAATTAGTTCTACTTAGTTCTTGTAGTCAGATACTATTATGAAACTCGTGCTTTACTTGAAGAGCAGTTTCTCGGGTTTTCTGTTTGCGGAAATCTCACCGGCTCTGCCGTAGTAAAACAAATCATCGGCCAATGCATTGCGTTCGGCTTAAAAATGGAGAAATCTGTGGGGGTTGGTTTTGATGAGGCCAGCAACATGTCAGGCTTCTATTCTGGTGCACAGGCAGAAATTAGGAAAAAATATCCGCATGTGATCTACACCCACTGTGCATCGCAAAGCTGAAATTTGGCTTTATGTAAAACTAGTTGGGTAGGACTTGTTAGGTCAACCTTTGCTACTATACAGCAGATTATATCATTTTTATCATCCTCTCCAAAAAGAACGAATATTTTTGTAGAAGCGGTCGCTGTCGTTTGTCCCGATAGTCCTGTGAGGAAGCTTGTGAAGTTGTGCGAAACGAGATGGGTGGAGTGTCACGATTGCATTTTGGTTCTTATGTCTTTGTATTGTGCGATTATTTCCGTACTTAAGGAAATTGTTGGTAGCAGACGGTGCGATACCGAAGTTATTTCAAAAGCGAATGCGTTGGTTTTAGCAGCAACCAAATTTAGTTTTATGTTCACGATTGCTATGCTAGAATTTGTAAGTGCCATAATGTTCTCTGTCTCTAAGGCGCTGTAAGCCGAAGATTTAGACTTAGTTGAATGCTGTCGGCATGTTAATCTATGTTCTGATACTTTACTGCAGTCAAAACAAAATAATTTTGAAACAATTTTTCAGAAGGCCTATGAGCTTGCACAAGAGTTAAGTGTGGCTCCGGCTGTTCCAAGGTCTATCCGCCGAAAGTCCATCAATGATAATGAGTCCATCAAGCTTTTTTATCGTGAGTCATTGTTCAAACCTTACTTTGCTTCACTTATTGAAGAATTTGACCAAAGATTTTGTGCCATCAGGAGGCATCTTTCAAAATCGGAAGGCTTTTGCCAGCTAGCAGGGAGTCATTAAAAATTAATGAATTTTTGAACGCTGTTGCTGTTTACGAGGGATTTCACGGGGGTAGACGTGCGTTCGAATGTGATTTAGTCCTTTGGAAACAGAAGTGGCTCGGAATGTCTGAGAAACCATCAACTGTTGCTTCGACTCTTGCTTCATGCGATGCAAAATTTCTCCCATGCATCGAAGGCTTATGACGATTTTTCAGACATTACCAGTGACTACCGCTTCTGCTGAGAGGAGCTTTAGCTGTCTTAAGCAATTAAATACCTATCTGCGGAGATCAACGGGTGAGGAGTGTCTGAACGGACTAGCTCACATGACCCTGAACCACGATATCCAGGTCCATGCTGACCAAGTTTTTGATCAATTTGCAGCCAAAAAACACCGGCGGCTGTTACTGTGAGAGGTTAGGTTGTCTTTCGTAGCTCGTTTCTCTAAGTGCAGTTGATTCTGTTTTTTAAACTTTAATTGTGCTTTATCCTCTGTAAACAATGTTAATATCAATACATTTCTTGCTTTCATGGCTGCTATAGTAGGTAGACTGATGCCCCCACCCCTCCGAAACCAAATTCTGGGCAATTGTCTTTGATATAATATTATTTTTTACTTATTTGGTTCTCTAAAACAAGGGTCCCATAGGCAAATATAAGGAATAATGCACTTCTTTTTTTATATTTTCTAAATTCTGCCGCTTCGTGGCAGTTCCAAAACATCTACTCGCCCAAAATAGAAACTCTCACTGCTTCTAACTTTTTTTTAATTTTGACTTTGTTGGCAAAATTTTGTCATCCATTCTCAAACAAAAAAAGTCTACAACTAGAAATACTCATGACAAGTGTGTACTTTTCATTTCTTTACCTAGCTACCCCCCCCCATACCCCCCGCCTGAAATCTTGCACTATGATAGATAATTTTCTTGCTCACATGACTGCTATAAAAAGATACTGACGCCCCCCCTGAAACAAAATCCTGGATACGCCACTGGATAACACCTGTAGATTATGTATAGATTTTAGAGCGCTAAATGCCGTCACAGTAAAAGACATGAAACTACCAAGAATTGATACGATTTTAGATTCGCTGGGAGGCACAAAATATTACACTAGTTTTGACTTAATAGCAGGGTATTGGCAAATTGCTTTAGATGCAGAAACAAAGCATAAAGCTACAGTAATCTTAGACGATGGAAGAACGTTCACATTTGAACGTATGCCTTTTGGCTTGTCATTTAGTCCAAATTGTTTTAGTCGACTAATGAATTTGGTGTTAAACGATAACGAACCAGGAAGGAAAAAAGATACCTTGGCTTATTTAGATGATGTAATTTTGTTTAATGACAACCTGGAAGACCACTTGGTCGGACTTAGAAAAATACTGGAAAAGTTTGAAAAAGCAGGCATAAAATTAAAACCAGAAAAGTTAAAAATAGTAGTGCCAAAACTAGTTTTTCTTGGACACCTGATAAACCAAGCTACTATCTCACCAAATCCCGAAAAATTTACAGTCATAGAAAATTTACAGCCTCCTAAAGACCAAAAAAGATGCAGATCAGTTTGTGGTTTGTTAAGCTATTTCAGACGATATATTAAAAATTATGCAACAATAGTGCAACCTTTAACAAACCTTTTGAAAAAATCAGGTAAATTCGAATGTCCAGTGGACGCAAAACAAGCTCTGGATGAAATAAAAAGGCAATTATTACAGGCACCAATACTTAAACTACCAGATTTGTCACAAGACTTCTGTTTACAAACAGATGCTTTGGGGTAAGGTATTGGAGCCATATTATTAAACATAACTTCAGAAGGAGTAGAATCAATAGCCCAATACGCTAGCAGCTCACTGTCGGAGGCAGAAATAAAATAATCGACAGTTGAAAGGGAATGCTTTGCGGTTGTCGTTTTTAGAGAATATTTTCGACAATTTTGACTTGGAAAAAAATTCATGTTACGCGTAGACCAAAAATCATTAATTTGGCTACATACGATGCAAAATACTTCAGAACGGCTAACACGCTGGATACTACGTCTGCAAGCATATTCATATACCCCAATATATATAAAGAGCCGTACAAACATTTAACCAGACTATTTGTCACGAAATCCTGATACGGAAGGAAATTTTATAAGAACAATCCAGAGCGAACTGGAAGGGGTAGAAATACTATCTAATGAAAATATTTCGAATCATCAGGATAAAGATGATTTTTTTTTAGCGATGAAATCCTTTTTATCAAAGGGAAATGAACTGCCAGAGCACTTTAAACATTTTTTGAAGGACCTAGATAATTTTGATCTTGATGAAAGTAAAAATCTTTTAGTAAGATATTACAAACCATCGCAAGAATATAGAAAAAATGACTTAAAAATTATTCCAGTAATTCCAAAATCACTGGAAGGGGAAATCTTACAGATGACACACGTAGCTACTGGCTGTCACATGGGAGAAGCGAAAACTATGGGGAGGTTAAAACGAAATTTTTATTTTCCAAAAATGTACTCAAAAGTAAAAGCTTTCATACAAAACTGCCAAGAGTGTGCCAAACAAAAGTCCCCACCAAAGACCCCTAGGGCCGAATTAGGTCTCTACCCCACCCCCTCAGGGGTAGGAGAATTAATGTCAATAGACATTTGGGGAACAGGAGGAAGTTTACCAGTTTCCAGGAAAGGAAACAGGTGTGTACTAACAGTAGTTGATCATTTTAACTCATACTTTTACGCTTTTCCAATTAAAAACGAAAGGACAAAAACTATTGCAAAAGTTTTGGTCAATCGCCTATTTTTTGAACACGGAATGTTTCCTAGAGTTTTACTTAGCGACAATGGGCCATGTTTTAGAGCCAAATTATTAGACGAAATTACGGAATATCTGGGTGTGAAACGATGGTTTACCTCGTCTTATATGGCAGCCGCTAATGGAAAGGTTGAACGCAAACATAAGGAATTAGCTTACATGCTGGGGATACATGCAAGAGAGGAAAATGAAAATTGGGATGAACATTTACCATTCGTAGTCTTTGCAATAAATACGGCTTTTTCACGTTCTTTAAAAGAAACTCCATTTTTTTTACAACATCTAAGAGATCCCAGAATTTGTTTAAATGAAATACAAAATGATAGAATATATTACAACCTATTCCAATATAAACAAGAAATGGTGATGCAAATGAAAAAAGCTATGGTACAAGTTAAAGAACATTTGGAAGATACTAAAACAGAAAAAAAAGAAAAATATGACAGAACAAGCAAAAATAAGACAAATTATTGTTCAGGAGACTTGGTTTACGTATACAAAACCAACCTGGAAGGGACAAAAAAGTCAAAACTGAAATGGGATGGGCCCTACAGAATTGTAAAAATTCTACCAAATAACTTAACATATGTTCTAAAGCATCAGTATAATGAAAAGGAAGAAGTAGTACACCATAATAGAATGAAAAAATGATTTTTTTTTTTTCAAAACCTTGGAAATCAGAGCCTATTCCTTAAGACGAAGAAAAAGAGGAAACAATTTCACCAGTATATAACAGACCATATGAATTTTATGACCTTTTTAACGACCGCAAACGTTGGGAGGAGTGGAAGGAGTATTTAGCCCATTCTTGGCTACAAACACTCCACAGCAAACAAGAGAAAAAAGGAAATATTCGATGCTCATCGGATACTAGCGATGAAGAACCTCAAACACAACCTAAGGGTTTAAAACATGATAAACCAATTGTGAAATCCAAAGAGGACGAACAATTGGAAGGAACCAATGAATTATCTGATTTTCATAGATTAGACTCACCTACAGTCTTAACACAAAAATGGCTTTTGGAACAAACGCCATCTACCAGACGCGAGCTAACAGAATTTGACACCGATAATTCTTCTACAGAAACAGATATGACTAAACCTGGGCCATCGTTAAGAATACCCTTCTTAAGAGAGAAACTATGGAGAAAAGTAAAGAAACCAGAAGGACAGCAACAAGTTCCTTCGTCAGCAGCACATGTAGCTAAATCACTTATGAAAAAGGCCAAACATCATGAGAAACAAAGATTAAAGATATTTGACGAGGCAGCAAAACCACGCTTGAATTCAGAGCCTTGTAAACCACATTATAGAGACCACGGAAAAACTTGCAAATATTATAAAGAAGAGAAACAAAAGTTAGGAGTCCAAAATTCAGACCAGGAAACGGAGAAAGGGAGGACAAGCGTGGCTCCCGGCCGATTAATATTTGAATAAAATAATGATAACGGAAAAAAATAATAATAATAAATAAAATAAAACGAGTAAAGAGCCTCCAAAGAAATATCTATATTTTAATAATTTCAAAATTTTCTTCATAATATATCAAAGAAATACGGTCTGATAGTAGAAAGCAAATAGAGTGAAGCAAATAGTCCCTTATATCCCAATTAGTCGACAAATAGATTATGATGGGAAGCCAACAGAAACCTTATCACGGAAACAATTATACAGGGCATTAATAGGTGACTCGTAACTTTTAATGGGTGTTGTGAAACTAATAGAATTATACATATTTAGAATCAGCATTAAAAGGCGATTCTTTTGATATGTATATTGAAAAAATTATTTGGGGGGAAAATTAAAATAAAAATTAAAAAATAAAACGAAGGAGGTTAGTCTACTGAAATGGGGTCATTGGAAGCTAGCAAATTTTGAGTTGAGCTCAATCACTGCTGGTCTCTCGTTGTTAAGTACATGCAATGCATCTACTGACCTTTGACTCTCTGAGGTGGCAACTCCAGTCGAATTTGGAAAAAAATTGCTTTAAAAGAAATGTAAAAATAATATTAATAAGAAAACAGCAAGAGTTTACATTAAGTGCACTACGTGTATAAGCTAGCTGTAATCTTGTTATAATTAGTTATAGTCTAATATCTTAATTTTCCTTAAAAGGAAAAAAAATTAAAGATATAAATTAAGCGCTATAAAGATTTAAGCGAAACTTAGAACAAGCTTAGAAAGCAAAAAAAGTGCTAAGTAAAAGAAACGAAAAGCAATATAAAAATAAATTATAACCTAAAAACTTACCAGGAGGTAAAAGCCAACGACAAATCCATTAAAAATAACTAATAAATCTCATCGTCACAAGCAAACCACAGTAGTTCAAGGTAATAATTTTATCTCTAGCGATGTATTGGATCTGAGAAAACAAATTGGCACAGGAGATCCCTAGTTTAAACAATTGGCTTTCACCTGTGCCAACCCAAACACCCAAATCCCAATCCGTTGAACCCTAACACAAAGCTAAACGTATCCACTTTTTCTTTGAAAATAAAACATAACATTACACAACAACAAAAAAATTTGCAGTAGTGAACAGAAATTCATTCATACAACGTTCCCAGATTTAAGCTTATCAATAAACCACAGATAGTGGAAATCGCATTCAAAGCTATGTAGCCTTGCAAAGAGAATTGTTGTCTCTGTTTGGCAAATAAAATAAGATCGTAATTAAAACTAAAATAAAATCTGTAACCAGTATGTCGTAAAAATTGGATTTCTATGAAGAAATGAGAACTAGCAAATGCGGGGCAAAACTTAATTAATAGTGTTCTAAAAATCAGCTGAAAAAAATACAGGACTTTTCTAACACGGACACTTTCGGACGAAGAAATTTAAATAACTTAAAAAATACAGGTTGCAACAATAGACAACCCCCCCCCCCTCTTAAAAAAATAAGGTGATAATGAATTTGACCATAGAAGGGTAATCAACATAAAAATTTGTTAAGGTTATTGAAAAAACATGAAACATATAAAAATAGGCTTAAATAAAAGACCTATTTTACTGAAAAAACGGAAAAAGATTTGAAAAAACCCTTAGACTTCATTGAAGTAAATAATCAAAAAAGAAAGAGAAGGGTTCAAGTTGAAAATGTAGCAAAATTTAAGGAAAAGAAATTCTACGGAGTCAGTTAAACTCTGTTATACGCGAATTTTGAACTGACTGAACCAAGAAGGCACATGATATCCTTAAGAACCGAAGTTGCAGTGGAAACCTAAGACAAGACCACTAAAAGTTGGGAAGTTACAGTGAAATAATCATTGTCACTTGTATGTCTAAAAATAAATTACTGTAACACATGAAGGCACGGGATTTTTCTGCAGAAGGGCCACTTTTCTGATAAAAGAATAGCCCAAGAGATAACTGTGGCCACAAATAAAAAAAAATTTGGCAATACTATAAATAATTAATTATTGTGTGTGCAGGTTCATAATAGTCCTTTTAGCTGTAGCTCATGACAAAAGGACCTGGAAACGTTACAAGGAGCTACCAGAAGGCATCCCTGGTAAGCTAAGCTTCAGAGTACAGGCAAGAGTCAATTGATAATGGCATAACAGGTTTAAGGTGAACAGCTAAATTTTTAGCTTATCAGATCTAAGCTGTAAATGGAGCAATGTCCCAAAAGGACATTAAAGCTGAAAAAAAAAAGAGATTACTGACAAATACATTTTTTTGTAACTGTCACAAGCACCTGAAAATTAAAAAAAATTAAAAAGCTCAAAAGTTTGAATAAACAAACAGGCATATAGTAAGCTAATGACAGTTAATGACACAAGTTGGTTCGAAGTAGAACCAAATCTGTAAAACAAAGATAAGAAAATGTATATAGTCGTATATTATCGTAAAAAAAATTGTAAATATAGAAATTTTAATAGCAAAGTCATGTTATATGAACTATTTCCAAGCCCTTATGTAGAGGCTAATCACAGTTCTCAATTATAGTGTATAAATCTATTAGTTAGGGTTGATTTTTTTTATATTTTAATTGCAGTTAAGACTTATCAGTGAAACAATCTGTTCAGTGATTAATAATTATATATTAAGAGTAAAAAGAGGAGAAAGTAATTAAAAGTAATTAACTTTCGTTAAAAAAAAGAATGCAGTGATATATACAAATTTTGAGAGTTTCTTTTTACTATATAGGTAACAAATTATGCTTTATGTGTATTCTAATGTGAATATTTATTTTAGATACAGCCTTAGTTTTTTTTGGAAATCAAATTTTTCGTAACATCCTTTCGGATCCATTTTTTTCAATCATTTTTTGACGCATTTTTGGAAAGTAACAAATTTTTAAGCCACTTCAAATGTATCCTGATACTAACATCTCATACCATCAGAAACCAAACCATACCTGATCAACTGATATTTTGGAAACTATAGCAGTATTACAGACTTTACTACAAGTTCATCAGAAAGTGAGATAAAATCAGAACTTAATTTAGGCCTAGATAATGTGCTACATAGCCCAAATGGCTTATATTATTGGAATATGTGAAAATGCTTAGTGCTGGAAAAATATGTGAAAATTTAAAAACCAAAAATGTTATGTGTAAATTATCCAAGGCATTTCTAAAACCAAAAATAAACGGTATATCAACCACATCACACAGACAAATTAAATTGTAATGGGAATTATATTTAAACTCAAATAATTGATAAAAATTTTGAATATAACTTTAAATCTAATTTAAGCAGAACCACTAATATAATGCTTAAGCCGCTTGGGGTCAAGCTAAAACAGAAGATGCATATGAAAAGGGTAAAAAGAGTATTTTTCAGTCCTAGAGACAGAGAAAAAGAGAAACAAGGATGAATTTCAAATTGAAATCCTTCGACAAAAAAAGAACATGGCCTATATTGGAGCAGAAACATGACCCTAAGGAAACCCATTGAGGGTATATGCACATAATGACCCAACGATGGCAGCATAATAGCTGTCAACAAAATTAAGTTGTTTTAAAAGTAAAATATTGAGAATTGGGACAATTCTTCTCTAAATGGGGAGTATTGTGGTAAAGCTTTCTAATTTAGTTAATTATGAATTTAGTAAAAATATATTAAGACGCAAATACAAAGTTTAGAAATACCACTTTTTATTAAGATAAGGAATATATCCTGCCAAGTTTCTGCTTAACGGGAAATTTAGAAATCACCAGTTCCTAGCTATTGCGTCGGTTGGGTAAAGGAAGGTGTGGTTGATAAAAATGTATGAAAGATATATTTTATGGGAAGGGGTAGACTGATACTAACTTTATGCCGGACTGACCTTTGGTCCGTTGTTTTTAGAAATACCTTGGAATTTTGTCGGATTATTGTAAGTGTCAAAGTATCCTATTATATATTATTGTAGTTTTCCGAGACTTGTGGTCTACTTAGGACAGCCAGTCCCAGTAGAAAATATATATCTGGTATTATTATATATTAATCGAAAAAAAGTATTGTATTATAGCCAACCTCTCTACAATCTACCTTTAGTCCCTCGAAAATACCCAGCTGGTACGCCACATTAGTCCGGTCATAGCCTAAGGTACGCTACCAAAGTTTAATTACCTTAGGGCCATAGTTTATCTCCCCTATAAAGGGAGAATAAAGGCATCTACAACTACACCACTTAATTACCATAAGTACCACGTTACCACAGATCACCCCTGGTAAAAAAAAAACAAATAAACACGCATCCGTGATCTTTCTTCTTGCAAAAAACACCAAATTCCACATTTTTGAAGATAGGAGCTTCAAACCTCTACAGTAAGGTTTTCTGATACGGTAAAACTGATGGCGTGATTTTCATTAAGAGTCTATGACTTTTAAGGGGTGTTTCCCCTTTTTTTTAAAGTAAGACAAATTTTCTAAGGCTCGTAACTTTTGATATTTATGATTAAACTTGATGAAACTTATATATTTAAAATTGGCATAAAAATCCAATTCTTTTGATGTATCTATTGGTATTAAAATTCCGTTTTTTAGAGTTTCGGTTACTATTGAGACGAGTCGCTCTTACTACACAGTTCGTTACCACGAACTGTTTAAAAATATTTGGCTGAGATAATATTGTACTGGCCGCTCGGAATGATGGCATTGCTTCAGAAAGAATATCTGGCATGTATTTCCAAGAATTTCCTTATCAACCGGAAACTGAGATAACACAATGGGCCCGCTTGTATGGATTGAAGAGTTTTACCGAGAAAATAGGCATATATTGTTTTCTTTTACTACCTTTTTGGTGGTAAACAACCTTTTTTATCTGAAAGTAAGAATTAACACTAAAAGTTAGAACACACAGAAATTATTCCGCATATGATGGGGCTACCCCTTCCTCAAAACCTCACTTTTTATGCTAAAGTTTAACTTTTTGTCACAATTCTTGAAAAGTGACTTCTTAAAAGAAAAACCGTTGAACTGGAATAAGAAACTTTTTTAAAACAATGTAGTCGATAACAACTCATTCGGTATCAACTGGTTGAAAGCAGGGTAAATCTTCAAACGGGCACTGAAATTTTCCATTTGCAATTGAATTAGCCCCCTCCAAAGTTTATTCGACTACCCTTACGATAAAAACCTTATATCTTACAAGTGGGCAATTTATATACCTTATTTTACCCTGAGGATTGGAAGGCGGGTTGTCAAACCCATAGGCATGGTATTTGACATTTGGACTATTTTGATCAAAATGGCTATCTCAAAATCCGGATTGGATGCGTTTGGGGAGCAAACGGTTTGAGAGGTGACTTGTTGCCCTTAAATCGCTTTTGACTCTTAAAAAGCGCACTATAACTCTTAATGTTCAATTAAATGAGCCCCCCTCGAATTTTATACGACCACCCCTTCCATACGAAGTG
>JAQQPU010014454.1:9962-22708 GCA_029168905.1 Artemia sp. Kazakhstan ARC1039 | reverse complement strand
TGCCAAGATGGCTGATTCGATATAGTAAATAGGAGGCAAAGGGGGAAAAGAGCATACATTGTTGTTTTTTCTTATACTCCTCTAATTTTTGGCAAAAAAGTGCTGTTACATTTGTTTGCCTTTTAAGATGGAGAATATGTTCAAGTAAACATAGTAATTTGTACATAGTAATAACATAGCAATTTATTTATAGTAATTTATAGTAGTTTTCTGTTCGTTTTAAGTTTGAATTGAATCTTCAACTTAATCTTTACATGGTTTAAGATTTATGCATCAGTCTTGATTATATTTTTTTCAACATCATCATTTATTTTAAGTTTTCTTCGTTTTGGTTTCATTTATTCTTAAATAGTAAGTTACGGCGGCTTTGAGTTTGAATTGTTATAGGACTTTATTTCCGCTGCTATTAATCTTAAATCTTTATTTATTTTTTTTAACTTCGTTTTTGAAAAGTTTTCAAAATTAATCATGTAAATAGTGTGTTGAAGACTGAATATTATAATACTATATTGCTATGAGTAATTGCTTTAGCTTTTTTAGATTAAGAGAATAAAGAAATAATAAGAAAGTTTTATTTTCTGATAAATTTAGAAGGTTTATAGTTTGAGGTCAATAGAATTTGTTGTCATTAAATTCTATAAAATTCTTTTTTGTCATAGAATTGTTTCCCAATTTTTTGTCAATAGAGCATCTGCCAGAACAGGTAGTTCGATCCCAACCAAAATTAAAAAGAGATAAAAGCTGATGTTGTGGTTTGGCTTTTCAAAACTTGATCGTGAAGCATGTGTTATTGGCTTCTATAGGAATATCAACACAATAGCCGATCTACTTTTCTTTTGACTATTGTCGTAATTATTTATTACGACACTATTATTTATTTTTTATTAATTATTAAGTATTATTCTCTGCCAATTTGCTAAATTTGAACAAATTTTCTGAGAGGAGTCTTTTTTACCAACTGAGTGTAGTTAGCTGATTTGCTTTTATAAATGGTTCATACGTAACGTATTACCAGAATAAAAAAAATGAAAAATCTAAAAATAAAACTTTTCACAATTCAATTGCAAATGGAGCACCTATTTTTTTTCATTTTGTTTACCACTCCCGGTTGTTGGCGCACAGCCCATTAGATCTATGTAAATTGCTTGTCTAATATTTTGTGTTTGTGTTTCAGAATCCTGCATTCTATGACTTAGGGGAAAATACCCCAAGATTTTTTGACGATCTGCCTTTAAAGCAAGAGCTAAAAGACATACTGCATGAAAAATCTCTGAAAGTTGCGACCAATGTTCAGGTAAGGTTTTTACTCGTGTAGAACTGTCATGTAAGCTTGGGTTTTATGGGAAAAAAAAAACATCAAACCCGTAAAAGGGGTCACCGGTTCACTTTGTTCACAACATACAACACATTTTTATCTACCTTCAATTCTTATGGTGGTAATTAGAATACCCGGAAAAGGTCTCATTACGGAGAAATACACCTCAGAACAGGAAAGTGGTTTTTTCCTTTTGTTTTCTTAAAGTATTTTCGGGTATTGAGGGACAATTTTTTCAAGTCCTCACAGTAACAATCGGAAAAATTGGCATATAAATTGATACAGTCAAGGAAACTTCCCCTCCAAAAATTGAACACAAAGGGCTCTTACAGTCTGGGCCCTATCAGGCTTTCAAGCTTCAAAAGTCGGGAATTCATCGAAAAATGGACTTAGTAGCCTAATTCTAGTAGACATATACCCATCCAAACCTTTAAAGGGGCAGCAATGTACCCATCTTGGAGGACGTGAGGGTCCAATTTCGTTAATATTTCGATTCAGTAAGCGTCCAGACCGTTGAGATTCTTCCCATGTTGTTTCTGTGATTAGTCTTGTAGGATGGAGAGGTGGAGGGGAGCGGCTGAGGAATGTGTTCCTTTCTTCCAAACCAATAATTCTTGTTAATGGTAATTACTTTGGAGTCCAGGGATTTATCACTGAATTCCGTAATTTTCTGTATGGCTTAGTAATTTTTTAAGTGCTTTACGGAATCTGGTAATTTTCTTTAATTATGTTAGTCCTTGGTCCTATCTGGCTCAGCAATTGAACTAAAAAATATAAAGGATTAAGTAGTTTTTTGAATAGTATCTAGCCGATATTTTAATATCAGTTTTTTTATTAGTTTATATGAACGTTTCATTTCTCTTAGATTTAGAATATCCTGTTTTTTTTGGGTTTTTTTGCGTATCTAGCAGGGAATCACCGTGTTTTTTGGAATATACCCTTCTTCTTCTAAGTTGAGAAAGGCATTGCGCTGAAAGTACGGAAAATCAAAAGATTTGCATTAAGACTGCACAGGGAACATAACCTTCAATAAAATAAATCTGAAACGGAATATTTAATAAGTTTATTTAATAACGTCTACTAATGAGTATTCATTCCATGTTAGGGACTATTTTTCAGTTCCTATTTTGGCGTTGGTGCTTGTTTGTTGCATCAACGAAATCAGTTCATTCAATGCACCCGGAGTAGTAACATCCCTCTGCGAGCGCTGTGTAAAATTTGCTGTGAAATATCTTGGGCGTTCGTTTATCGATCTATTTGAAAATTATAAACATTATTGGATAGAGAACAATACAAAAAATTATTTGATAAGTTGACAAGTGAAGTGCCTAGTGAATTATCTTGGGCGTTCGTTTATCGAGCTATTTGAAAATTATAAACATTATTGGATACCAATATGGTTAAGAAAAGTAGAAAGCGATTTGGACGAGTCTAGAGGGTCCACGGAATCGACTGATAATGTTTCAAAGTTGGATAAAATCCTTGCAATCGTCGAAGAAACTAAGAATGATATTTCGGAAATAAAAAGGGAAATCAGTGACATTAAGTCTGGTTTAGCGTCCCTAACGTCTCGTGTTGAAGATTTGGAATTAGCAAAAGTGACCCACGAAAATGAGTTATCCAGTATTAAGCAGGAAATATCGGCACTACGTAAACAAATTGCAAAGGAACCCGGTTTTGGTGAGTTAGCTACGAGAGTCCTTGTGGTAGAAAACATGGATAGAAGAAGGAATATTATTCTATGGAACATTAAAGGTGAATCTAAGTCAAAAGCTAAGGAGCATGTTAACGCCTTACTTTCCCAACATCTTGGGATTAATACCCAATTTGAACTACTTGAGTTTACGGAACGATTTATCAAAATCCAGCTCCAGGATGATAAGGACAAGTTCTGTATCCTTCAGGAAGCAAGAAATTGCGTGAAAACCCGTTCAGAAGAGTAGCCGGAAGTGAATATCCCTATGTCTATATAACAGATGATGTGACAAAAGGTGTTCGTGACATTCGTAAATCCCTGAAAATCAAACAGAAAGAATTGAGAGAAAAAGGAGTCAGTGCTTGGATCCCCCCAGTCTTCCCACCTTTATTATGCTTGATTGAGAATGAGCAAAAAGTGAAGCTTAAATGGTATAATGTCGTATAAGTCAAATGCGTAAAAAATGTATCGGAAGTGGATTAAAGTGGTTTTTTAGTATGTTTGAGTGGATTTATGATTGTAGTTAGTTGTGATTTAGCTCAGGTATCCGTGATTAAATTGCGCTCGCCTTCGGGTGATGATAAGGATAATGGTTAGAGTGAGTATGATGTCAAATATTGTTTATGTATTACTTTTTTATTCTTATTTTTTATTTTCGAAATTTTTGTTGCCTTTTATTTTTTTTTCTTTATTTTTTTTTTATTTTATTTATATCGGCTCACGGAGATGGGATGCGAAATTTTTGTTGAGTTTGGAATATGGATGAGTTAAGTTTTTTTAGAAATTCCTGCTGGTAGGCTGGAGGAACTTGAAAAAAATCCTCTTGATATTAATAAATTTTTTTATAGGTTTTCGTCACAAGTTCAAGATTTGCCAGATTATTATAATGCACCTAAAAATAAATATTTATTTGTTCATGAGCTTCCACCTTTAAATAATCAATTTAAACGACTGTCATTTTGGAATTGTAGAGGATTAAATAGCAGCTTTAATTTTTTGCATGATTTTCTTAAAGGGTCGTCAACAGTTGTGTTAGGAATTTGTGAAACATTTCTTGATAAAAATAATACATTCTAACATTATGAAAATTATAAGTTTTTTCATGCTAGTCGAAATCAGAATAAGAGAGGAGGAGTTGGTATTTTTATACGAGATGTTTTTGCATCTTCTTTACGTAATGAATTTATGGTTTGGAATGTTGAGATGATATTTGAGAGTTGTGTAGTAGAAGTGAATGATGGAAGAAATACTTTTTTGGTAATTGTAGTATATCGGCCACCATCGTCTAGTATTCAAGAGTTTTTAAGTCAATATGAGTCGTTGTTAGATGCCCTCAGCCAGCAACACCCTCCATTTTATGTAATGGGGGATTTTAATATTGATTTAATGCGAAATAATGTTTCAACAACAAATAAGGGATTAGAATTTTTGAATATTTCATTTTTACATGGTTTGTCACCTACTTGTTTACTACCATCAAGAATCTGTGATAACCATGCAACTCTTATTGATAACATTTTTACATCTGAAAATTGCCCTGATACCCATATTATTTTGAATGATACATCTGATCATTGTGTTGTTGTTTCTGACTTCTCTGGATCAGGAGTGGAACGTGAAAAGAGACCAAATAAAAGTTATAAAAGGATAATTAACCAAAAAAGATAGATGAGATGAAAGTAAAAATAGGAGATATATATTGGAATGATGTCCTAAATGTTGAAGACCCGAATCAGTCCATTGTTTTATTTTATAGTAAATTTAACCAAATAGTTGACCAAGTATGTCCTATGGTATTAAGAAAGAGTAAGGATTTGCCTCGTAAACCATGGGTTACTGAAAGCCTGTTAAAGAGTATAAAAGAAAAAAATAGATTGTATAAGGTGAAGATGCAGTACCCAATTGAAATTAATATTGAAAATTTTAAAAAATATAAAAATCGGTTAACTCTTGTTCTCAGAGAAGCGGAAGCAAAATATTATCAAAATAAATTTCACAAATGTGATTCACCCCGGGAAACATGGAAATTAATAAATAAAAAAATGAATAATATTAAAACAAGAAATATTCCATCTCATATTACAAGTCATGAAGGAGTCGAGATAACTGATGAGAGAGGGATGGCGGAAGCATTTACTGACCATTTTAGAAAAGTTGGACATGGTCTGGTGGATCAAATTTCTGCTGGAACACATAATCATAGAAAATATTTACCAAATAAAGTAGATAATACTATTTTTATGTACCCTATCCGGTTCTCGGAATACCAAAAAGCCGTTACTAGTTTGAAAAATGGATTCTCGGCAGGATGTGATGGTATATCGACTTCTCTGTTTAAAGAATTAGCTGGTGTACTTTTTCAGCCGCTTTTATATATTTCTAATTCTTGTATAAGAAATGGATTTTTCCCAGTTTGTCTTAAAGTAGCTAAAATTTTACCTTTGTTTAAAAAAGGTGATAAAGATAACCCAAACAATTATAGGCCAATTACTATTTTATCACCTGTTTCTAAAGTTTTTGAAAAGATAATAAAAAGTAGATTTATTTCATTTCTGGAAAAGAATAAGTTTTTTTCTCCTAATCAGTTTAGTTTTTTGAGTGGTAGATCAACAGAGCAAGCAGTAGCTGCTTTACATCATTTCTTATCAGAGGCTATGGATGATAGTTATTTGGCGGCAACTATATTTTTTGACATGAAAAAAGCTTTGATACAATAGATCATGCAATTCTTTTTGATAAGCTGGAAAATATAGGAATCCGTGGAATAGCTCTGGATTTAATGAGATCGTATTTATCTGAAAGAAGTTTTAAAGTCCAAGTTTGTGAAGAATCACCTCATATTTTCCCGTTAGAAAATATAAGGGTACCGCAGGGATCTGTATTGGGACCGATACTTTTTTTGATTTATGTAAATGATCTTCCAAATTGCATGCCTTCAGGTGATGAGTTAGCAATATTGTTTGCGGATGATACAGCAATTAGTTTGAGGGCGGGCAACGAGGAGGTCCTTGGAGACTGTTGCTTTGAATGTAAATTCTTGGTTTCATGCTAACCGATTAATACCTAATTTAGAGAAGTCGCAATTTATGGTTTTTGGGAGAAGTTCGAGGTCAGTGATGCGTGTGTCATTTCAAATTATTAATATTGGAGCTTCCTCCATAAAAAGAGTGGATTTATTTAGATATTTAGGTATTTATATTGATTCAACTCTGTCGTTTAAGACGCATATTAGTAAACTTAAAGCAACAGTGTCCAGGAATCTCGGTTGTTTGCATAGATTAAAGTTTCTGTTTCCATACCAAATCATTAGAACTTTATATTTTTCATTAATTGATTGTTATTTCCAGTATTGTCCGAGCGTTTGGATGCTGAGTTTCCCTTCACATTTACGAGGACTCCAAATTGTTCAAAATAAATCAATTTGAATTCTGGATCATTTTTTAGCACACCCTAGGAAGACAGAGGAATTATCTGAAATTAAAACATCTTTTTATTTTTTTATATTCTGGATTTACAACAAATTTTGCACCTTAATTTGGGCATATGGTTTTTGAAAATCCAACATAAAGATCATTTTTTCAATAGTATGAAACTTTTGGTTGAAAATAAACATAGCCATTTATCAAGAGCTAGGATTAAGTTTCTTTTCCCGTTTGTTAAAATTGAGAGATCCAGACTAAGTTTAAGATATCAACTTCCTCATATTGCGAATAAATATAAGTTATTTGAATTAGTAAGTGAATCACCATCACTATACATATATAAAAAGAAATTGAAAAAGAGGGTCCTTTCAGCCTACAGTAGCGGGGATTGATTGTATTATTGATTTATTTATAAATTTTTAAGTAAATCCCATCCCTATCTCCGTGAGTCGATAGTTAAGTTATGTATATTTTTTTTTCATTTCTTCTTTAAATTTATTTTAAATTTTGTTATGTTCTTATCAAATTTTCTTTTCTTTCTGAAGCTATGTTAGCGGGAAGTGTAATTTTTTTCCCCTATTGTTTGATAAAGGAGACATTACGAGATTCCTCTCTTCTCCTTTTTACAAAATTTATGTATATGTTTTTGTTAAATAAAGTCAAGTCAATTCAAGTTTGTGCCCTGAGGACGGTTTGAGCAGAAGTTTCGATTTGCATCATTGTCTGATTTCCACTGGCTGGAATTTGTTTATCTTTTATTTGTTTTATTGTTTTTCTCAAACAAATAAGGAGACAAAACAAGTATGACCTAACCTTCTTTATGTTTCTTTCATTATAGACCTAGAGAGATAAGGGCGTATCCAGGATTTTTGTACAGGGGGGTATTTTTCGGGGGGACGGTACATAAAAGTGTTAAAAACGCGTCACAATTTCGTTTATATACATTCTTGTCACCTTCTTACGAGCCAGACAAAAATTTCGTGGGATGAGTTTAAATCCGGTAACACGCCCACCCCTTCTTGATGCAGCCTTGTAGAGAGTGGTATTGAGCCTGATATTTTGTACACCCTCCTACTCGATGTATAGTCACTCATAAGGGTAGTTAAAATATCCTTAGATTACTCTGAAGGAAATCCCCAACATCCGCCTCAACTTCAACCTCAACTTCCAAGTGCCCATGTGTCTGATTCCTACTCAACAAATGTGATTAACACGGCTACCAGTACCCTGATACTAGATTTAAACTTGTCTTTCTATCGTTCAAACCTTTTCAACTATGAAAAATAACCCTGAGCCTCGGGTATTTTTACCTTTAACATCTTCATAACACACACCTTCCTAATTAGTAATACAACAACAAAACTTCAACCAGAGGTAAAGGACAAATTTAAAATTGAAAGTGAACGGAAATCACAATAAATTATGAATAAATTACAAGAATATGAAGAAACCGAACATAAATTCTGACAAAGAAACATGGTTTTATCTCCCTTACACTCACCAAAAAGCTAAACTGTCGTTTTTTTTTACTAAACTATCATTAACTGTCATTTAGCTAAACTGCTAAATAGACAAACTACGATATAGTGTCATGTATAGATTAAGCAGTCATTTATGTCATTGTTTTACCAAAAAACTAAATAGAATGCATATGTGCATTCTGAGTGTTTGTTTATAGATTGTATTCTGTGTTGCTATGGCCCACAGGCTTTTTGCAATAAATCTTATCTTATATATAGAGTTTTATTTAGCCAGCTGATTTGAGAGGTGATACCAAACTCTCAGCGGCTATTCTTGGGAGACATCTGACAGTTTATAAGGGGCCATGAAATTCCTCTGTTGTTTTAAAATTTGTTTTCAAATTTTCAAATTCCTATTCTGTGAACAGGCTGCGCGGCGGTGAAGTACGCCTGGTACTTGATGTTAAATCACACCAGTCCAGTTTTTCAAGAAAAAAAGTCCCTCAGTGATAATTTATTCCGCCTCCTGCAATTGTGTTCCCCTAGGCCTGAGCCTATTTGTAAATATGGGCCTAGGTTTTTCACAAACACGTGGTTACTGGGAAAAGTTACTATTGTTAAGCTAGTTTAGATCGTTCTCGAAGAAACAGTCCAGGTAATTTGCCTAAGTTATGTCTAAGTATGTAATGCAAGTTATAGCTCTAGACTTGTTGCCAAATTGCATGTTTTGCAGGTAACATAATTCTTAAGGTACTTAGACGGACTGTTCTCTCCCTAGGATTTAAAGTAACTTCATTTTCATTAGGTTGCAAAATAGGTAGCGTGCTTTGGTTTCTATTATAAGGATAAAACTATACGAAGAGTAAGATTCAACAAAGTAACCCAGGTTTTTTGTCCAAGCTAACCAAAGTTTCTCAGTATCTCTGTGAAGGGCGAGTTTCTTGTGAATTTAATTTCCTAATTTTGACCGCCTCCCTAAATACTTGATTGAGACTTTTAACGGAGACCAATTTCTAATTAGGCTGTCATCAACAAGGGTTATCATAGACACGCTTGACCAAAGCCGAGTCAAAATTCTGGGACTTGCGTCGTCACTTTATAGTTATATTAATTGAAGATCTGTGTTCATATACATGGGCGTACGTACGGGGGGCAGGGAGCAGCTGCCCCCCCCCCCCCTAGAAATTCAAATTTACACTAAATATGGTTGAAAAAGCAGATGGTGGAAAAGGCAGATGGCTAAAAAAGCAGTTGACAAAAGGTAGATGGTTGAAAAAGCTGGAAATAAACACTTGGAGTGACAGAATAAAAGTCAAACAAGAAGCAATTATTCATAATGTCTTGGAAAGATTTAGCTGTAATCCAAGAAGATTAATGCTTAGGCTTATTGATGATTTATAATTTTTGGTGATTACTAATTAATAAAGATTTCATAGTTATGATTGAGCTTGCTGGCAATGTAAGGTTTTGTGAAACTGCCAATAGAATTCCAACCCCCCTCCTCCTTCATAACTGAATCGTTTCCCCTCCCCCCTCCCTAGAGAAGCAGCTGCGTACGCCCATGTCCATATGGGCTTTCCATTAGCAGGTGTTACCCGTATTACCTCTCCCCTTGGTGATGCAAAATTGTAGCAATTTGTTATTAATTCAGTTCTCGTCAATCTGAATGTCTTGATACTTTTAAGTGATTTTAAGAAAATAATCAAAATTTTGTGACAGCATGCTTTTCATACCATGTTGAGTTAACCAGTTTATCTAGTGGAAATACTGACGAAGGCTAATACAAATTTTGTAAATGAAAACTGGATTTGATACGAATTGCGCAACCTACAAGAAACTCCTAGTTGTATAGATCAAAGCATAATCATCCACTATTCAGTAGATGATTATACTTTGGTATAGATCGACTTTGAAAATTAAAAGGCGTTGTTTCAACAGACATTGATTTTATAGTACACTTTTTTCCAATCTTTTTTTCCAAATTGCGTACCCTCTTTAGAGAAGATTTTTATCTTGGAGTACCCCCTTCTACGTAGTACTGTTGACCACCTATAATACTTTTAAGAAATCAGCTTAGGCTTCTTCGTCATCTTAATAAAGACTGAGCTCAAATTAGATACACAGTATGCATGAAAACTGAGTGTTTTCATAGTGCTAGAAAAGAAAACTAAATCAAATTAAAAAAAAAAAATAAGAAAAATTATAAGAAAAAGAACATTGTGTCAGAACATTTGCAGTTATATTTTGAGCAATTTAGAGTGAACATTTATGAGCAGAAAGCTTACTAGATTTATGAACAGAAAACGTAGTACCTTTCAATAAGATCCTTGAGCTTGGATTTATGAGCTGAGTTTTTTTTAAGTGGACCAAATGATGGCAGGTAGAGCCTTAAATCTTATGCAGCTCCTTAAATATGGAGCTGCATTAACTTTACTTCAACGTTTGTTCTTGTTAAATATATAGGATGGAAATGCCCCTCAACAAGTACTGAGCTTTGGAAAGTAAAAAACAGTTCAAGGCCTTATCACCAATCTTTTTATTTATTCATTTTTCGTGCCCAGAATTCAGTAAGATTTGCATGTTTGAACTCAGAACACAAAGAAGAATCTGTTGAAATTTCAATTAATGCCTCTTTAGCTGAGATTGACTAGTTGAAATCTAGATTTCGTTACTATTTTGCTCCGGAAAGTATTTCCTGAACCATATTTGAAGTGCATTTTAAGTGTGATAATATTACTTTTCACTTCCTCTGATAGTTTGAAAATATTCTCTATCAGGAAACTCCGAAGTGTGCCAAAAGCTTTATATTGGTTCTTGATGAGGCAGAATTTTTAAAATTATTGTTTCTTAATCATGGACTGAATCATGTCAGATACCTTGAAAATGCTAACGGCACAGTTCTGTTATCCTACCTTAAGTTTATTCATTTCTGGAAATTAAGACTTAAGTATGGAAGCTGCTGAAGCCAATTACAGTCATGGAGCTTGGAAGCTAAATGAAAAGGTATATCTTTGAAAATGACTTGTGCTTCATTTCACAGTTCAAACCAACTTTTGAGTACTTTTTCCTCGAGATAACCAACGCAGCTCTGAAAAAGCAATGTAACATTTAGACTATGTATTTTCAAAAAGCAATTTGAATAGTATTGATTTTCCTGCACTTCCCTTAAAATAATTCAATATTTCGACTGGTTGATTGAGAACTTCTTTCAATGAATGAGGAAAGGGTTTTTAAGTTAGGCTTTGCCTATGGCTTCAGAAAATATGGGGAGCTGCATCTTTGATGCGACCCCTCAAACCTTTGTAACAGTTAGGTATTGATTTACCGCTAGCAGCAGTAACACCACAATAGTTTTTCCAACCGACTTCATTATGGTGAAGAACTTACAATTGCATTAAATGTGTCCTCACCAAGACATCTTTCAGTGAGAGGATAGTATAGATGCGGGTTTTCCTCTAGCATATTGCTATTCAAATGTCTTGCAATTACAAGCAACTCGATTCACAGCAAATCGAGTGTAACTCGATTCATTTTCTAGATACTCTTTTGCATTTTTTAATGTATTGCCACCTACGTCAGAGACAACTTTAGAAAGCGTTGTGGGGGAAGTTAAACTTCCCACTTCACCAATATTTTCATAGACATGTTTTAAAACTTCATCCATTTTGAACGTAAGCACGTAGTGTAATGTCCACTACCCTTTTGCACACCGGACGGTGGTGCTTGTGACGATGAGTTGATATCAATACGTCTTCGCTTTTGTCTAGCTGTCATCATCGTTGGTGTTATTAAATCATTGCTGCTGCTGCTACTAGGAGCGCTAGTATTTCCAAGATTGATTTAAAATCTTCTTCTTCTTCTTCTTCTTTTTTAAATGGTGTTATTGGCGTTGTTAGAGGGCTGGCACCTCTACTATATTCTCTTAATTTCTTTAGAATTTGCTTATTGCCAATAATACTTTTGGGGAAGTTTGATGTATTTAGAAAGGTGTATAGATTATTATCAAATGATAAAAGTCCTTTACTATTTGTAGACCCCGGAGCCACGCCGGTGGATCGACCGAACGTTGCCGACGAGACGCCCGGTCGAACGCCGCCGAACGGTTGTAACGCCGCCGGTAGAGGCGGCGGCGTTCGGTCGACTTTAAATTAATTTTGCGGCAATCCTTTATTGCGTCAACCGCAAATTCGGAGCTTTTCCTTCTCGTGTGGTTTAGTATTTTGATTTTCCTGGTTAGAACTCCAGCAGGGCTTACACTATCCCTGAATTTTCGGGAATTTCCCCGAAAATCTATGTGTCACCCCGAAAAAAACTCGGTTCCCCGAATCCCCAAAAATCACGCAATCACGGTGCCACCCCTAGCGATTTATCACCAGTGACTTTCCCTGCCAAGTATTACTTTGCATACCATAATTCTTCACTACTCTCTTGTTCATTAATTTTTGTCTCTTTTGTTACTTTGCATAAAAACCGGACAGATGCAATATGCAATTGCAAATATTGCAATATGCACAGTTCTTCATATGTTGAAAAAACAAAATATCGTCTTTATGAAATGAGTTTAAATCATTTCGAATGCAGTTTCCCAATCGCTATTTCTTACATCATTCGTAGTCACGAATTTTATTTTCAAGTTGAATAGAATTATAGAACGCATTACCTACTATACAGCTTCAGCCTTCAGTTGAATTTTGAAATTGACAGCCGACTGATTGTTTCTACAGTTGAATTGTAAGTTTGCAGATTTTTTTTTGCTGTTTTAGATAAGATTTTCTTAATTTTTAATACTCAATTGTTGAACGCCTCATAGAAAATACAATCTTCTTTCTGAAACATTTTTAACCCCCCCCCCC